>JAGFMF010011574.1:13563943-13637541 GCA_019455555.1 Galemys pyrenaicus
CCCCTCTCTGGCCGGCAGCAGGGATCGAACTCGTGCTGCAGTGGTTGTGGTCTGCTTCATAGTGCGTTGCTTAACCCACTGCGCCACCAGGGAGGCCCATGTTTCTTGTTTTTTTCTGGCTCACACATTCACTCCAAAAAAAGTCTTGCAGAGTTTTCTTTGGATATATTTCTTATGTCCATGCTTTTCCCCCAGTCTCCATTTAATGCTTGCTATTATCATCTTGTTTCAAAATAACAGCATTAATTTCCTGATTTCCTTATCTATAAACCCCTTCTATACTTCACATCCAGGTACATTTCTTACCTCCTTAGAAACCTGTAACTTCATTTGACCTTTAGGATCAAGTTTGAGCTGTTTGCTTTACATATAAGCCATCCAAAGTCTGGCCACTGTGTCCGTCTATCCATCTATCTATCTATTTATCTATCTATCTATCATCAATCTGTCGGTTGGTCAGTCAGTCTGTCTGTCTATCATCTATTCTATTTTTGCTCTACTTTTCTACTCTTTCCCAATTTTCAGTGATGGTTTTGCTTTCAATTGTGTGCATGTTCCTTTGCTTAAACTCTTATTGCCATTACTCAGAATGCCTCCTCTTTCCTAGCACCTAAAACTAACTTATCCATACTTTATTGATCTTGTATCAGTCCTTAAACTCTGTTCTAGCCAGTTCCCCATCCAAGCATTGAGGCTGCTGACCTCTGACCCTTCCAAGCACCTTCAAGCCTACTCTTAGTCACTTGGTCATAAACTGTGGTGCACTGGTAACCATAGTTACACTGGTTAACAAATTTTTGACGAAGTAGTCGATCTTTTGTTTTTGTCTTCTCAGAAGCATGAAACAAGAGATTTTCTACTAATTTTGAAATTAGTATCATTTAAGGACCTTTAAAACAAGATAAAACAAGTTGGCATCTGAGGGGGTTGGGCCAGGAACTAGTTCATTGTGAGGGCTGCCTTGGTGATGATGATGTGCAGCTGGGGTGGAGCCACCAAATGAACATAATCCTTAAGTGAATTACTTTGACCTACACATGAATATGGGCTTGAGTTCTCTGTGCTTATCACTGCATCTCTGCCTAGAGAATTCAAATCTATCCTCATAAGAGTTGAGTAAAATGACATACTCAACCAGCAAATATGAGTGCCCATTATGTGCCAGGCACTGTTCTGGGTGCTGAGGTCACTGCAGTCAACAAAACATGCCCTGCTCCCTGGAGCTTCTGCTCTTGGCCATGGGAAGACAGACCATAAATAAATAACATCAGGTAATGATGATAAATGTTGTGGAGAAAAACAAAGTGGGTTAAGTGGGCAGAGAAAAAAAGCAGTACTTTTATACAGGATAGTTTCAAAAAATATTCCCTATGTGCCTAAACAGCAAAGCTCTTTTCCCTAGAGCCACAGTGCAGTGGGAGCCAGCCAGGGTTGAAACAGGGCCTCGTGTTCTCTGCTACCTCTTTCATTTAGTAGACAGCAGAGGCCTATGCTGTAGAAGTAATAGGAGGAACCCAGAGAGAGGTAGGTTGTAGAGAGGAGAGGATGTTCCTTGGCCCTGTGAGCAGGTGAGCCGTATTCAGGAGAGTGGGTCAGTTCCCATAACCAGTCCTACATTGCGGTTGTCACCCCTCTTAAGATAAGGGTTATAATAGGATTGTTATCACTTTTAAAGATGACAGATAGCCAAAATTTTCTCTTTCCAAATGTTTATCTATGGGGATGAATATTTTTCATAGTTGTGAAAAATGGAGGTTTACTGAAATGTGATGCTGGTTTCCTAAGTAGTATCAACATCTATTTCTTGGAGAGGTGAAAACATGACAGATATTACAACCATGGAGTATTTAAGGAAACTTAAATATGTAGGGCACTCATTTTCTTGTGATTCTTAACTTCATATGCTCATCCAGGAAAGTCTGTTCTAGAAGTGGGTTACCCCTTCTGATGAAGGGAGTTGTAGTTGGAGATGTGGTTCAGATCTTGTGTGTGTATGTGTGTGTGTGTGTATGCCTGTATGTACAGTTTTAGGAACAGGTATATCATTATTCTACATGCTGGCACCTGCTTAAATGAAGATTCTTGGCAAGTTTTAGCTCAGCAAGAGAAGCTTGACTCCAGGAAGAAAATAAAAATTTCGGAGATGAGCCTGCTTGTATGTTCTAACCACAGATACAGTAATTTGCGCACTGAAAAAGACTGGGTTCGGTAAAGTTCTTGCACCCAGGTTTCCAGGAACAGCTGGGGAGAAAAACGGCTGTTCCTTTACACGGAGGTTTGTGAATCTCATTTTCAGAGCCCTGAGATACGTTTTCCTCATCCCTTTCTGCGATGAACGAATGCAGGGCACATCCCTTTTGCTCTCACCGCTTGGTTCCCAAACACAATCACAGAAGCTGAGAAAACCTAGTCCCAGAGCACAATCCCCGGGCCTGGAGGGGGAGCTCCACCTGGGAGAAGGAGCTGAGGCTCTGGCCTCTGCTACTCCATTCTCACTATCGGGCCCCCACCCTCTCAGCCCCCTGCAGGTGGCAGCAGAGCCCCTCGCTGTCTCGGCAGCCCTCCAGCCAGCACGCTGCAGCGGCGGTGAGGCAGAGGCTGCAGGAGAGTAGAGCGTGTGTGGCGGTGGTGGCTGTGGGGCCCGGGCGGAGGCTGGTGGTGTGGCTCTTGCTGCAAAGGCTCCCTCCACCCGCGCCAGGGGACCTGCGGGGCAGGGGGTGGAGCGCCGGGAGGGGGCGGGGAGAAGCCCGGAGCTACTGCGGTGGCGGGTCTCCAGGGGGAGCCAAGGTACATAGGCGGGCCCAGCATCGCCCAGAGCATCCTTTCCCTGCTGGTCCCCGCCCGCCCTCCTGCAGTCCGTGCTTGCTGCCTCTTTCCAGGCGTGACTTCTTTGTGTTTTGTTTTCTGTCTGTGCCTCTTTTCCGCAGGACCTGTTCGTTCTTCATCAGGCTACAAGAAGGCAGATGATGAGATGTCCCGGGCCACGTCTGTTGGAGACCAGCTGGAGGCACCAGCCCGCACCATTTACCTCAACCAAACGCATCTCAACAAATTCCGTGACAACCAGATCAGGTAGGAGATGGCAGCTGAAAGATGCCAGACTCAGTTGATTCACAGCTGGGATGGGGCTCTTGGTAGGGTTTCCACGCACCTAGCCAGCTGCTCTCTTTCCCCCTGCCGCCGGCCTATCTGCTTTCTCCAGCCCCTTCTAATTTCTTCTCCCCTCCCCCTTCCCCCTAGAGTCTGACAGTTTATACCAGAGCTTCCAGTCGGTTTATGTGAATACAGCACTTAGCTTTCTCTCCTTTGTATCTATTCTGTGTCCAGGTTGTGAGCTCCAAGGAAGTTTGTATTCTTATGTCCCTGACAAAAATGAAATCGTTTATCTTTTCATGCCCGAGCTCCTCCCAGGAGTTCTCCCAGTCCTATTTTAAGCCAACTGATAGATTTTCAGACCATGATGTGGGGAAGTGCCTTATAAAGAAGTCCCACAGGTCACAAGGACTTGCATTGATTTCCAGATGGCCCAGAATATTTAAGAGGTCTTTACTCGCTTGGAAACTTTGCTCAGTTAGTTGAAAGATGAAAGAACATTGAAGCTAACATTTACCTGTTTGCTCACTACTGTGTCAGGTGCTTTATAAATCCTCATACCCTCTTGAAGAAGGTATTTTTACTTTCAGATCAGGGAACTGAGATAGGTGGTAAATAATGTACCTGTGGTCATATGATACTACATGGCACAGCTGGGAAGAAACCTCAGCCTGTCTGGTCACTAAAATCAATTTTTTTTTCCCTGCTGTACAAACCTAGTTTTTGTTGCCTTGGGTGTATTTTCAAATTTCATTAACTTTCATGCTTAGGCAACTTTTCATCTGGGAGTGACTTTGGAGGTTGTAGTTCTGTGAGCTGTTCAGAATACCACAGTCAGGTGTAGAGAAGTTAAGTGATGGATCAGGTTACACGTAGATTATTGACACACCTGAATTCTAATCCAGAGTTCTCTTTCTTGAAGGTCCTGGCTAAAACTGTGTTGTTTTATGTTTAAGTATTCCACTACAGCATGAGTACTTGTACAGACTGCTTAGCTTGACAAGATATGTTTGGCTCTTGGACATTATTGTGCTTGATAGAATTTGAAGTAAAATAATGGTGCATATTATGGGGAGGTGAGAACTTCATTCATTAAAGGAGACTTAGGTCATTATGGCTTCATTTTAGTGATTATTTAAAAAATAATCACTGGAACTTATTTTATACTTAAAAGTATAGCACAGAGAAATAACAGAGTTGCTTGTTCAAGAATGTGTGGACTTGGTTTAAGATATAGAACATCAGTCGCATGAATTAGCATTTCACACAGTAGGCCAGTTCTAATGAAAAAGGAAATAGTAAGTTAGTGTGAAGGTAGAGAAATTAGAATTCATACATTACTGATGGAAATGAAAAATTGCTGCAGGTGCTTTGGAAAACTTTGGCAGTCCCTTAAGAGGTTAAATGTAAAGTTACCATATGACCTAGCAATTCTATACCTAGTTATATAAATTTTTCCGTTCTTTTTTCTAGAGAAATGAAAACATGTGTCTGTTTAAGAACTGGTACACAAATATTGATAGCAACATTATTCATAATGACTAAAACAGTTCAAAATGTTGACTGATGAATGAATAAAATGTGGTATACTCATAGAGTGGAATATTATTTAGCCATACAAAGGAATGAAATACTAATACATGCTACAGTATGAATGATGTTACACTAAATGAAAGAAGTTGGTAACCAAAAGACTTTATGTTGTAGGAGTATATGTATGTGAATTATCAGGAAGAGGCAAATATATTGGCATATAAAATAGATTAGTATTTCCTCAGGCTGGAGAAGGGGAAAGAGGTTGGGAGTGACCACTATGTGCTGGGGGTTTCATTTGGGATGATGATGGTTGCACAGTTCTATGAATATATTTAAGGCCATTTGCAATTCTCCATTGCCAATGTCATTCCATTTCTTTATTCATGTTTCAATTGATTTATTTTTGAAAAGAGAATTATTGTTTTTAAAAGGATTGATACTGTTTAAGGATATGGAGTTGAAGAGTTACTTTTCCTTTTAAACTTTGGGATATTCTAGTAGTTTTTTTTTTGTTTAGTTCCCATGAATTCCTTTAACTTTGATATGCTTTAGTGCATACTTTCACCTGGGAGAA
This sequence comes from Galemys pyrenaicus, assembly GCA_019455555.1. Taxonomy (NCBI): domain Eukaryota; kingdom Metazoa; phylum Chordata; class Mammalia; order Eulipotyphla; family Talpidae; genus Galemys; species Galemys pyrenaicus. The sequence goes on from JAGFMF010011574.1 coordinate 13,569,147, forward strand.
TAGGAGTTTTTTTAGCTAAATTTTCTAGTTTTCATTGAAGGTGAAGAATTTTCAGAGCTGTAGCAATTAGGCATCACTACCCTCCTCCTAATCATAATCAAAACTGACTTTTGAGTTTGATTTTATTGTGAATCAAGGATTTCAGGTGCTGCTTGTACAGTTTCATTTATACTTTTTTGGGGTCGGGAAAATAAGTGTGGAAATATGCAGTGGGTTGGCTACGGATAAAGTCGGTAAATACTAATATTCTATGGAAAGTGTTGTTTAAGTGTGTAAAAGAATTAGTTGAAATATACATTAGATATTAAAATTCATAGTTTCTGAGTTCATGACACACACTGTTAACATATATTTCAGAACACACTGAATAGGTAGGTCTAAGGAAGTAAAGTGTGGCCCTTGCTGCTCTATAAAATGGCATCTGAATATTTGTTTCACCTTGACTGCATATTTAAAATGGAATTGCTAATGGTAATATGACTTGTAGTTAAAAATTTATTATTAAGCTTCCTGGCATTGTATTTAAAAGTTCTACAAGATATTGAGTCACACTGTATTGGTAATTTAACTTTGCTGAAGTCAATTTTTTATAAAAATATTGATTTTTTTAAAAATAAGGCTTTTTGTCTTGGCAATAAATGTGTTTGCAAAAAGTTGATTAAAGCTATCAAAGGAAAAGTTTCATAAACTGTTGTTGATGATAAAGTTCTTTATTTTAATACATCCTTTCTTGAAAAGGGTTATTTCTTTACAAATAGTTTTTCTTGGAGGCAGGAACATGGGTGTTTATCCCACCCTGTTGCTTCTAAATAGAGGTTTTTGAAAATAAAGGGCCATGTGAGGGAAATGAGACTCTTGCTAGTCCCCAGAAGGGGTACCTGTGTGCTGTCCACCTCAGGAGGCTGCGCCCCTTTTCCCTTCCCCACCCCAAGTCCTCTCTGGCTTGGAACCTTGCTCACGGTGGCAGTTGCTCTCTAACTGCCTCCTTGGGCAACTGGCATTTTGACTTCAGGAAAGGGATTAGAGTCTCTATGAAGGGAGGTGGTTGTCATGTGTCAGGGGATGTTGGGGAGTGATGGTGTGTTCATTGAGGACAGGGGTTGAAGGCTTAGGGAGAAAGTGTGGACCGGTGTATCAAGAAAGAGGCTTGGCTTGGTGCATAGGTGTGAGATGGTTATCACAGGGTTGACAGTGTGACATGGTTCAAATTCCTAGAAATTCTGGGAGTATGTGTGCTATATAGATGGGTCTCTCTCCAAACCTTCTTCTTGTTCTTGACACTGAAAATAACACCAGTGTTTTATCTGAAGCTATGATAAGTTTATGGAAATTTTAAAATGCTTTAAATTTTAACTCAATGTAGTTATCATAATTTTTTATTTTAGAATAAAACAATTTTAAAGTGTTTTAAGTTAAAATTTATGTGCTTCATCACTAGTTTCCTAATTTAATTTTATGTATCAAAATTTTCAAGAATACTTAATATATTCTTTCTCCATTAACATTTTGAGATAATTGTCAGAAATGAGCAATTGTATATAGTCAAGATTAGGTGTATACAGTCATCTTTTGTGATTATCATTGTAGCATTTGATAACAGTTTCAAAGCTGTGAGGCAGTTTTCTTGGGTATTTGAAATGAAGTCTTCCAAGGAATTTAGGAATGTTTATAGATACTGAATTTTGAATGAGTTACTCATTTCAGGTGGGAGTTATAGCTAGCAAAAGTCTTCATTAAAGCAATAACTTGAGCTTTGTCAAGCAATTGCACTTCTTCTTGGTTTGTCTTTAAGGAGAATTTCTTTGTATAAATATTTTATTGATTTTTCCAAGATAAGTTTATTTATTTTTTAAAGATTTGTTTATGCATACAAGCACTGGGGTACAGGCCAGAGGTGTGTGTGGGGGTGAGAGGATTCACCACAGAGAGCGGGGAGCAGAACAGGCAGATCAACAGAAGTACACTGCTGAGGGGAGCAGCGGGCACAGCAGGAGAGGTCTGCTGCGCCATGTGGGTCCCCTCCCTGGCCGGCAGTAGGATTGAATTCATGCTGCAGTGGCTGTGGTTTGCTTCATAGTGCGTTGCTTAACCCACTGTGCCACCAGGGTGGCCCTCCAAGATAAGTTTAAAATAGAATTTTGCCTTTATAGAAAAATGACTTGAGCATTGTGTGGTAGTGTCTACAGTATCACAATTTTATAATATTATGTTGGGATCCTTAAGAATGAAGTTTGTACATGGAAGGTAGTGATATTATATATATATTGCTGTATCGCCATACTTAGCACTAGATCTAATATCACCAAGTTCTACAAGAATGAATGATTCCCTACATGTTTTAAAGTTGAGAAATTTAGGTAAGATTTAGTCTTAACTTTGAAGCTGCTTACAATTAACAAAGAAACAGTACCAAGAACCTACTAAGAATCATAACTTCCCTTTGATTCATGTAAAGATCACTATTTATATATCTGTAAAAATCTTGAAATAGCTATCCTCGTCAAGTTTGGCAAAAGTGTATAAAAATCCTTATCAAGAATCATTGAGGGCCTCCCTGGTGGCGCAGTGGGTTAAACAATGCACTATGAAGTGAACTGCAGCCGCTGCAGCACAAGTTCAATCCCTGTTGCTGGCCAGGCGGGGGACCCACATGGTGCAGCAGACCTCTCCTGCTGTGCCCGCTGCTTCCCTCAGCAGTGTACTTCTGTTGATCTGCCTGTTCTGCTCCCTGCTCTCTGTGGTGAATCCTCTCACCCCTGCCCCTCCCCCCCAGACCTCTGGCCTGTACCCCAGTGCTTGTATGCATAAATAAATAAATCTTAAAAAAAAAGAATCATTGAATATATTAAAGGCATTCCATATCTTAGACCCAAGATTTTCTTCCATGTATGCTGTTTTTATATTTACATATTTTACAAAATGATATGTATTTGTTACACAACATGAGCTGATATGCATATGGGGAAATGATTATGATAGTCAAACTAACACATCATTTTCTGACATAGTTACCATTCACTCCTTTTATTTAGAGGCAGATGTACTTGGTCAGTGTCCAAGTCGAGCACTATATTTTCTGAATATGACTTTCACAGCATACTGAGAGTCTTTAATTTATACGTTTCTGCAGCCATTAATGACAAGGAGATTCTTGTAATTAGAACTTTTATTAGGTTTATACTGCAGGACAAAGCTTTTGAGGTGTTCTTCTGATAAAACTAATCAAAGTGGGAGAACTTTAGCCCCGTTTATACTGTGTATTTACGGTAACCATTGAGTACTTGAACTCTTTTGAAATGCATTTTTAGAATAGCATATCAGCCTTGGGCCAGTTTGTATTTGATGGTTCTAGGGAAACAAGAGATGTTTTTAGCACACTTGCAGGGTGCTCTTGCTCAAGCTGACTCTTGAGTGGTTAGATGTGGGCCATGTTTGATTTTTACCAACGAAACATCTATGCTATTCTCACTTATGAAAACAAGTAAAGGCATTTGGTTTAAGAGTTTTAGATCACTTCCATTTTCTCCTGTTTCTAAATTCTGCTAATTCTTACTGTTGTCTATAAACTTGAGAGCTTTCTGATTTTAATGAACAAAAAGAAGCAGTAGAATTTGTGAAAAACAGAAGTTGAAATTTAACTAGAATTGGAAGAGACTAAGGAGATATGATAACTCAATGTAGTGTCTGTTATGAATTGGATCTTTGAACAAAAAGTGTATGTTGGTGGAAATACTGGTGAACTTTAATAAACTTTGTGTTGGAGCATAATTTTCTTAGTTTTGATCATTGTCATCTGGTGGTATGTTAATATTGTGGGGAAACTGAGTCAAGGGAATTGGCAACTCAGTGTATCATTTTTGCAATTTTTCTGTATAAACTTGTCTCAAAATAAAAATATTTTAAAAATTAACTGGCTGTATCTGGGAGAATAGGAATTTAAATGTTACACTGGTAGAATGGTGGTGGGAAATCCATGGGAATCACAATTGATGTCAAATATACGTAAATAAAGAAAAAAAATTAAAAAAAAAGTGTTACTGCCGCAGACCAGCTCCAGCAAGAACCAGGGTTCCCATAGGATGAGGGAGCGTTGCTGGATGAATGTATAGGGAAAGGGGAGAGAGGATGAGAAAACACAGACACACCTTTTAGGGTGCCAATATCTTCCTCTGAGAGTCTCAGTAGGTCTTTATACTTTACACACAAGAAGCAAGAAAGCAGGGAAACATCATTTGTAATACTAGGAAAAACAGGGGACCATCACTGCAGCCAGCTGGGTGCAAAAACGTGTTTTTGAGAACAGCAGAGTAACATTCATTACATTTTCTCTTAGGACTGGTGCAAAACAACATGTTTATGCCGGCCAGGTATAAAGCAACATGTATCTATCGGTATATTAAACATTAAAGCAGGCATAACAACTTTGTCCCAACACCATTAACTATTTTGTTCTACTACAGGCCTCCAATAAAAGGGAAATACTAAAATTAAAACTTAAATTATACCTACACCCTATCATTTAATCTTTAAAAAAAACCCAATAACCCCAACTTATCCTGAACCCAGAACTTTTCAGTAGTGTTTTCTGGTATCAAGGGAGTCCCCCTATATACAATTGTGATTCCGTGGAATGAAGGCAGTAAAATGGAGAGGAGAGCAGGAAGGATACAAGTGATTTGTTCATCTGGGAGATACAGAGCCACCTGGGAGGTGCATAACCTTTCATAATGGGCCAAGTCACAGAGGTCTTGCTTTGGTTCCCTAGGTCAGTTTCCCATAAGTGTTTGGGCTTGACAAACTGTCTGCTTTTTTGAATTTTTGTTAAACAACCACAATCAAATGTACAGCAACCAATTTTACAACCCTCCCGTGGATTTTCCTCCAGCAAGCACATATCATGAGTCTGTAATTAAAGGATCAGCCAAAACAAAAAGGAATGCGGCAGGGGCCTGCTTTGGAGCTCCTGATTTTTCAGGGATGACCCTCATGCCGGACTTTTGTCACTCAGCATGAGTAGCATGGCCCTCGCCTTGTTACGTTCTTTCTCTCAGGTGCTTTGGGAAATATTTAGGTCTTTTGTTGAAACAGACATATTTTTGAAGGAATGATGGTCGGTGGTGCCTGGACCAACAGCCTCACACGTGTGTTGTGTCGAGTAGTGTGCTGTTGGGGAACACACTCCCTGGGTGTCAAGCAGCATCCTCTGATGTGCTCACACTCAGTTTGTTTTATGTCTGTTCCAAGCAGAGCAGAAAATAGGTCCCAAAGTGGACTGCAGAAAATTCTGTGGTGAGAATTTGGTCTTGTTGGCTTTTGTGTCAGTATCTAGAAAATAGCATCCAAGTGTTTGTTCTGTTTATGACTTAGCCACTCAACAGACAGCAAAAGCTTACTCAGGAAAGCTAATCAGCAACCCATCAGGAGGGACAATGGTTAGAGAGAACAAAAAGAGAGTTCTGATCTTTGTTGCAGTCGCAGGGCTGTACAAAGAAATTTCCTGAACTCCATGAGGTAGGTTGGGTTTGATCATTTCAATGCTGACCTATCCTTTTCTCTGAAAACCAGCTCGGCAAAACTCAGGTCACAGAATTTTAGCTACCCTTACTGTGTACATTACATACACTTAAAAAGGATTTGAGGCAGAGGTTGGAATGCTGGTGTTGGTCATTTGGGGGATTGTTCTGTCTCCCTTCAGTGTATGTTACATATTCCCCCTCTCCCAATTTAAAAATCACCCCCGAGGCTGTCAGAGTGCTGGCTGGTTTCAGCTTTCAGGCTTGAGAGTGGACCTGGCTTTGTCACAGAAAGTCTACATCTGCATGGAGACCTGCAGTGGTCTCCAAACTTTAGGTTGTGTGGTCCATCTGAAAACTTGTCTCATGAACCGTTAACGTGTGTGCTGGAATATCTGTATATATGCATCACTGTCATTAGTTGTTATTTCAAGACCCAATATGTATTAACCAAGGTTCTCAATTAGGAATAGTGAATGTTAGTCCATGTGGCCAATAATCTGCCTTGTTATTTTGTTTAATTTTGGCTGACTTATCAGGTATGATCACACTAAATTTTAACCAAATAATATGAATTTGAAAAGCTTTTATTGAGTATAAATACAAATTCTGATTTTTTTTTTGGTATTTGCTTGTCATTTGTTTATTTTTAGTCTGTAGTTTTTCACATAATTCTTAAACTACTTGTTCTTTACAAGAGGGTTAGTCTAGTTGAAATTAAATAAATTAACAAGAAATGGCAGTAAGCAGCAAGAATAGACCTGAGCAGGCACCACTGTTGCTCTCTGTTTCAGTCAGCTCAGGCTGCCATAATAAAATATTGTAATGGGGAACTTACACAACAGAAATTTATTTTCTCACAGATCTAGAGATCAGGGTACCAACATGGTTGGATTCTGGGGGAGACCCTCTTCCTGGCTTGCAGACAGCTGCTGTCTTACTGTGTTCTCATATAGTGAAGAGAACAAGCTCTCCACTGTTTCTTCTTATCAGTCCGCTAAACTCATCACGGAGCCCATACTCATGTCCTCATCTTGTTTCACCGACCGCCCCAAGGCTCCATCTCTAAATAACTTCACTTCAACACAGGGATTTTGAGGGGACCACTATTCAATCCACAGTGCTCTTCCCATTGGGTAGCTTCCGTCTATTGTCTAATGTCAGTGCATTAAAGTTAATTTTTTGAGATACATGTATATTTAAACTCTAACAACTTTTTTCATACCTGACTTTGGAACCACCTGCTTTAGATGTTTTTTCCTTGGAGAAAATCCATCTGGTAGACCCACTCCAACTCGGACATGTTAGTGGACTGACAATTTAAAAATTAAGTTCTTTATTTGAACACAGTAAGACTGTTTGCTATATCATAACATAATTACTTCCTCAGTATTCCATCTCTGTTAAGTTTGTCTCATGTTAATTTTTAATGCTACCTTTACAAATTAGAGTTCATTAATCACTGTGTAGATCTATCAGAATAAATTGAATTATTTAATATAATGACTGTGCTAAGAGCAGGCAGAAACATCATCTCCTGTCAGTATTCCTGTTTTGCCTGCCAATTGTCACTTGATTTTATTGCTACTTGTTTTTTAATATAGTTTTGCTCATTTGTCACAGGAGAAGTAATTTTGAGTATGTTGGTTGTGTATGTGTGTGTGTATGTGTGTGTGTAACACAGTTATTCTCTAAATGGAAGTCTTTACATGGATTAGCTATATTTAAAGCCAAACACTCTAGATGGTAAAGTCAGGGAATTCCAAAGCAAAAAATAACATAATAGAGGATTCCTAGTGAATCATTTGTATAAATGAAATCATGCATATGCACACCCAGAAATTCTTACTTAATGCTTATCATTCATTTGGCCTACATACAGTGTCTTCACTGGAATGTATAACTTCCCTGTAAATCTTTCGTGTCCATACTTAGCTGGTGTGAAAGTTCTTTTACACCAAGATTTCCTGTGATTCTGCCACATAAAGAGCAGCAGTTGGCCCCAAATAGCAAGTATTTTTAGTCACTGTGATTCTAAAAATCATTCCAATATCACATTTGGGTTAGTGCTCGTGAGCTGCCTTGAGCTTAATAGTACTTTTACTGCTTAATGTATGGACTTATTTATACAGATGAGCCTTTTAAGATTGCCCCAGGGAGGATGTGTGGTCTCCTCATATGTTGGGTTTGCTGCTATATCCTTGGAAAGAGGGAGTCCACTTATTTCATGAAGTTAATTGATGATTTCCTTCATATTGCTCATTACCAAAAATGATAATGAGGGTCGGAGATAATTTCTGTACTTTGACCCTTAAAACCGTATCCTAAATCTCCAAAAGGGTATGTGTGAAGTTTGAGGAAATGCTGAAACAGCTGGATGATGTCGATTAGCTATTGACAATCTCTTCATGTGTTTGTTCCTTGGCTTCTGAGTTCTCTATATTTCTAGTTTTGTTAGTATTTTCTTGGGATAGTTTGTGGTCACAGTCTTCCCCTTATTTTCTTTGATATCATGTCATACGTTATAATATCCAAGGAGCTATTTTTAATACAGTCCATTTTTGTTTGTTTTACAGTGTATTTTTAATACGAAGTTAATATGTATAAAGGAAATGAGTTATTATGTTAACAAGTTAACATGTGTAAAGTGCTGTTATTGCTATACAGTAAATATTTTATAGAAATCAACTCATGGTATTTAAAGATTTTAGAATAGTGAATTGCTGTATAAGAAAATTAGCAGATTTTGATTTTAAATCATACTTTTTATACAAATAGTTGAAAATATCGATAGTACATTCTTCACAGTTAAATATATTTTCTCACATGACAGCTGAAGATATGTTGATTATACATAATGTTTTTTGATTCATTGTGCTATGGGACCTTGTGAATTTTGTTACTTTGAAATACTATACCATTAGGAAAAAAAAAGATTGTTTTAAAAATATTCTTTAAAGAAATTTACTTGTTACTTTTTGAAATGCGCGGAGTATTTAAGAAATTACAGCAGCATAAAAGTGTCTCTATATATTCGTGAAATAATTCTGTCTATAGCATAATGAATAGCACCATTCTACTTTCTGTCTCTGAATCTGACTACTTTGGGCATCTTATATAATAGTGTAGGGGAGGAATTCTGTGGTTGTGTTTTGCAGGAGTCATATGGCTGTGTAGTAACTTTTAAGATATACTACACTTAATAAGACTAAAGATTTTCTCAGGCTGTAAACTGAACTATACCTAAAATCATTTTGACAAGTCTTCTCTACTCCTATGCTTTTGTGGAATATTTGCAAAATGATATCAGTGCTGATATTTGCTTTTACCCCCAATTTCTTCTTGTGATGTTTGCTGCAGTGCCTGTGAGTGATTGGTGTTTCATTTTCTGTTGAATGAATATGAAGATACCTAGGTTGGTGAGACCATGTATGTAGATCTTTGTTTTAAAACTTTATATTACTTAAGAAAAATTAGGTTTATTTGTTCTGAAGTGAGGCTCAGTTATGTTTTAAACTCAGGTGATTTTGTTTAAGGTGATCCTTGCTTATTACCCCCTTCTTACTTCATACTTCATATGGATATTGCAAGGATTAAATGAGTTAATATGTGTGAAGCACTTTAAACAGTGCCTGGCTGATTTTCCTATAGATGTTGGTGTGACCATTGTTTGCATTTAAGATGATATGTAAATAGCAGTGACTTGCCCACTCAAATTAGAAAAACAAAACAGGTTTGGAATTCATTAGTAGAGATTAAAAGGTAATGTGCAAATTGAGTAGGATGCATTATGTAAGGAACAAGCTACATACTCTTTTTTGAGTAACCTGGTTTTTAATTTTAGCATTCGTGTAAGGTTAACGTGGATATTTTTTTTTTTTAAGATTTATTTATTTATGCGTACAAGAGCTGGGGTACAGGCCAGAGGTGTGGGGGGGGGGTGAGAGGATTCACCACAGAGAACGGGGAGCAGAACAGGCAGATCAACAGTAGTACACTGCTGAGGGGAGCAGCGGGCACAGCAGGAGAGGTCTGCTATGCCATGTGGGTCCCCCGCCTGGCCGGCAGCAGGGCTCGAACTTGTGCTGCAGTGGCTGCGGTTTGCTCCATAGTGTGTTGCTTAACCCACTGCGCCACCAGGGAGGCCCTAACATGGATATTTTTAAATCATTAAGTATTGAAAAAATGGTGTGGACAAACCCACATTATTTCTGATATAAAGAATATATAATGTATATAATATAATATAATGTAGTAAAATATAATATAGTATAGCATAATATGTCTTGACTCTTCCAGTGACTTGCTGAATGATTTTTGTCATTAATCTCTCTGTTTCTGTCCTCTCATTGGTCGGTTGGGAGGCTTGTGAAGATAAATGAGGTTGCAGATCTGAGAACACATGTGCTATGGTTATTGTGTATTCCATCTTCTATAAAATGTCAGAGAGGCTAATCGTCAATTGTCTTTCTATTTTCTTTTTATGTAAATACACATAACATAAAACTTTATGTTCAATAATGTTAAGTACATTCACATTGCTGTATAAGCAATCTCCAGAAATCTTCTCCTCATCCCATACTGAAAATTCATATCTATTACGCAGCTCTCTCTATACCATCCTTGGCAATCACCATCCTACTTTTTGTCTCTGTGAATCTGACTACTTTAGGCATCTTATATAATAGTGTAGGGGAGGAGAGGAAATTTCCCCTGTCCCTTTTGGTTCTTCTTAGGATGGCAGAATAATCAAACTAATGGCAGATTAGTAGAAGCAAAAAGTCAGATTTAATTAAGTACAGAGAATCTACATAGATGTGAATTCCAATGTGAGAGAAAATGAGATATATATTCTGCGCTAAGGCGTGATATAGGGGCTTGGGACTTCAAGGGCAGAGGAGGGAACTCACATGATGAAGACTAGAGACTCTGTACTGACACGTTAGCCATGCCATATAGGTAGGTCTCTTCTATGGAAAGGTTATTTCTGGTATTAACCAGAATCCTGGATTGGACCCCTAATTTTCATTCTTTTAGTTACTTAGGGATGTGATAAAAGTTTCTCATGAGCCATAGGAACTTGACTGGCCTTAACTTGAAATAGTCCACATGCCAAATGACACACCTTGGGAAGGCCTGACCTGAACATCTTGGAGAGGCCTGTCCTTCAATAGGTATGGATGTTTAAAGGAAAATGGAAATGCCTTTTCTTCTCATTTCTGCACTGTGGTTGACTTTACCAGATCCATTTTCCCTGATGATCCTGGGAAGGTTGGGATTTTCCAGGAACAAGATGGAGAATTAGAGGGCTATGGAAGAAGGTTGGTGGGATCGACATGCAGTTTTATTTCATTTTTTCGTAAAGATTTATTTATGCATAAAAGAACTAGGGTGTTGACCAGAGGTGGGGGTGGTGATGAGAGGATTCACTAGAAAAAGAGTAGGAACAGAACAGGCAGATGTACTGAAACACACTGCTGAGGAGAGCAGCAGTTGAGACAGGGGAGGTCTGCTGTGCCATGTGGGTTAGAACCCTGGCCCCGGATCAAACTTGTGCTGCAGTGGCTGCGGATGCTTCATAGTGCTGAGATTTTAACCTCTAGGTCAACACGGTGGCCCCAGACATGCAGTTTTGAACCAGACCTGTTTTTCAAGTAGGTGGTTTCTATGGCACTGGTTAAGGCTCAGATTTCTCCACTTCTATTTTTCTTTTTAAAGATTTATTTATTTATGCATACAAGAGCTGGGGTACCAGCCAGAGTCCAGGGAGGTGAGAGGATTCACCAGAGACAGAGTGGGGAACAGAACAGGCAGACTGACTGAAACACTGCTGAGGGGAGCAGCGGGTGAGGCAGGAGAGGTCTACTGCAGCATGTGGGTCATCCCCTTGGCCGGCTGCAGGGATCGAACTTGTGCTGTAGTGGCTGCGGTTTGCTTCATAGTGTGTTGCTCAACCCACCAGATTTCTCCACTTCTAACGAGATGCCCTCCCTCCACATTGGTTTGATTGTAACTGGTTATGATTCCAGAACAGTAAAGGTATTGGATTCTTCCTATTCAGTGACCATTCCACTTCTATTTTGTCTATAAGCCCATTCTACTCTGTGGCTGGCTTACCATTTCATCTCCTCATTTCCTTCTCATCTTACCTTCTGATTGCAGTGAGTTACTCCTTGGGTCTTAAATCACAGTACTTTGTCTAGAATGCATCCTCCTTCCCAACTGGAGCATTTTCTTTTGGTGAAACTCAGGTCTTATACATCTCTTCAGAAGCATTGTCTTCCTTGTCTTGCATCCCCATTTTGGCAGGCTGAGCCACCCCTCCTTGCAACAGAGTTGCATAGACTTTTCTGTTGTGGAACTTAGCACGTTGCATCACATCTATTTTTATGTCTGGCTCTCAAGCTCTGCTGTGTCATCCTTGATGGCAAAGTCTGTGTATTTTATCTTGTATTCTCCCTAGCACAGAGCACAATCTGTGGCCAATAGGAAGAGGAAAATATTTGCTAAACGACTTTGCTCTATAGGTGAAGGTCAGAATTGTACAGAAGATGGGAACTGGCTTAACACATTGTTCTAAGATTTTCCTTCACACTTAATTGCTTATTGAACAAAACAGAACCCCCAAAGTGGTTGCTTAAGTTTCATAAATTGATGTAATGCTTTTATAAATAAAGTACTTTTGAAAGGGGGCTGCTGAGTTAAATGCTTTTAGTGTCAATTCTTCAGACTTAACATATTGATATCTGCCCTCAGATACAGGTGCCTTTGGGACTTAATGTGATAACTGGCATCCTCAGTAGTTTATATTAGTGGATGTTTAAAATTTGTTCATTTGACAATTTATATTTAGTATGTAGCACACACCAATCACTGTGCTGGTGTGAGGCTGTGATGGTAGAAAAACAAATCTGTATTGATTCTAGTCTTCTTTTTACTCTTTTTTCTTCTCCCACCTCATACTTTATTTTTTCAGGTAGGTTTGAGTAAAGAGGATGACTTAGGGAATACATGTGGTATTCAATGGTTGTGAATGTCAGTTGCCCATTGTCCCTCTACTTTTTGGCCCATATCCTTAGCCTTTTAGGAAAAGAGTTATAGGAGAGAAAGATTCAGAGCAGCCTTCTGGTGTGTTCTTCCAAGGCCACCTGTGGGCTGTGCCATTCCTCCTGGGGCTGCACATATGTGATTTTCATGTCTATGGTAGTTTCCTTTTTTGGGGGGTACATATCCCACATAAGCCAGAGTACTGGGGCTCCCATATCTCCTAAGGAAAGGTTGGTAAGTGAGGTGTGGGTGAGGCCAAGCTACTCCTAGTTCATGTTCTCATTTCACAGATGGGAAAACTAAGAAAAAGTTACACACACAATTTGCTAAGTTCCCACAAGCTCTGCAGGACCAAGAAGTCATCTGTCTAAGGAGTGAAGAATAAAGCTAATTAAAAGTCAATCTACTTTTGGGTCTCCCTGGTGGTGCCAGGGGTTGAGCACCGCACTGTGGGGCTTCCGCAGCCACTGCAGTGTGAATTCAGTCCCCAGCTAGGGAGAAGAACCACGTGGCACAGCAGACCTCTCCTGCCTCATCTGCTGCTCCCCTCAGCAGTGTACTTCAGTAGATCTGCCTGTTCTCTTCCCCACTCTGTCTCTGGTGACTCCTCTCAACCCCTACACCTCTGACCTATACCCCAGCTCTTGTATGAATGAATAAATAAAATCTTTAAAAAAAAATCCACTGCATTTAAAAAAAGTCAATCTGCTTTTATTATCCCCTTTCACCAATAATTGTATGCAAAATAGATATTTCTTTCTGGAAACTCTTAAGTTGCACTAAGTTCTAAACAATTGCTGATTACTATTTATTACGTGTGTGTATATATGTGTATACATGTGTTTCAAACTAGCACGTTTTTATCACTTTTAAAGAAGTTCTATATTTTACATGAACATCAGTTGGGAACACTCCTAGGTAACCCTTCAGCCTCTAGAGTGCAGGGACTAGATTTAATGATAGTCTTTAAATTGAAACTTACTCATAAGTATTCATAATTATTGTTTTAAAATTAAAGGCCAGATCAGAAAAATAAAATATAGCATTTGTAGTATGATTTGATAGTTGTCTAGACTATCTATACCTTTGGCAGATGTTTTGATTTTGTTCAATTTCACTTACTAGTTTCCTGAAAGCTATTGTCATAAATATTGTTGCAGTCTATGGTCTAAGAGATGTCCAGGCATCAAAGGTCAAACTGCTAAAGGTAGATATATTAATTACTGAATAGTTCTTTTTTGTACCATAAACATTTTTATTACTTTATTTTATTGGCATTGTCAGATAAAGTTTAATGAGAGTAATTTTTGCTGTGTATTTCTTTTTCTGGCCTATTTTATGTATGTTTTTACCTCATGACTTAATGAAAGCAATTTTGTGACACAGGGGAGGAGCCTGTTAAAAAACCCAGTGTCCTCTGGTTTCAGACTTGGATGATAATTACTGTTTTAAAATTAAAGGCCAGATCAAGAAAATAAAATATAGCATTTGTGGTATGATTTGATAGTTGTCTAGACTATATCTTTGGCAGATGTTTTGATTTTGTTCAATTTCACTTACTAGTTTCCTAGTAAATGAATGTCAGCCTCCCACAGCCAGTGGAGGTGGTGTAGGGTATTGACTCAGTGCTGGGCTCTCTCACGAGGTGTCCCTGTGACTGTGGATCATTGTCTTCCTGCCTGCACAAATGTATTTACATGTAGTGTCCTGTCTCCTGGCCTCAGTCTCGTCTTGTACAAAATGAGGGATTTGGATTGGATTTTTAAAATCCTTTCTGAGGGTCTATGCTTGGGATCACAGGATCCCAAGCCTGTGGTTCGTGCTGGTGGAATGGTATTTCAGTGGCCTGATGGCCAGTCATTGCTGTGACCCTCACTCCTGCAGGTCCCGGGGGCGGGGGCAGGAGCCATTCTCTTGCCTGTTGGTGGTGGTCCATGAATGTGGTCATCCATCTCTTGTTTTTGTCCCTGTGACTGGGGGACAAACTTATTTTAGGTTTCCCTCTGCACTTAGAAGGAATATACATTCCCTATAGGGTCTGAAGTTCTTTATTTCAGACTTTTAAATTGTATTTTAACTGTATTTTAAGTCTACAGTCAGCCTTTCCAATTATTCAGTCTGATAATAAAGTTAGTCTCATTGCAAATTTTTCAATTTGCTTGTGATTTTTTTTGTTTCACTTGTCTTCACACTGTCATTTAATATATAAACATAATAGCCTTCTGCTTATTAGTTATTTTGATCTTAAGATTCATTTTTGATTTCAGTATTATAACTTTTGTTTTCATTCATGTTTGTGTTGCATGACTTTGCTTATCATTTTTAAATTTTCCCGAATTAACTAACAAAGCCCCCACAGAGATTCTTTTTCTGTTCAACAGGGGGTGAGGTGTGGGGGTGGAATTTGATATATTTGTCATAATTTTTGATAGCATCATTTTATTTTATAATTCTTATTTGGTTGCCTTTTTTAATTCTTGGACTTGGTTGATAGAAAGTATTGTGAGTTTACTAAACAAATGGGGAAAACTGGAGGCATAGCCATCAGTTTTGTCCACATTGACCTTATAGTGTCTCTGGGTTAGACAGGTTATTTCCAGAGGTTAAGATATTGGACAAGTGTGAACTTGTGGTAGAGGTGAAGCCTGGAGGTGGATTTGGTGACCATGAATATACTGGTTGTAATCTGAGCCAGGGACTGGAAAAGATGGATTTGGGCAGTGAATAGACATTGATGTTTCAGGCAGAACTTGGAAAATCCCTAGTTTAAAGTCTGTCGATGAAGGAAAAGTTGCTATCCCAAGTAGAAGTGACAACCAGGAAAAGAAGGCTGTAAGATAGCGTTTCTTGGAGGGAAGTAGAAAATAGAGTCATATGTGGACAAGAACCTTCTATGAGAGTTATTCCAGGGGTGTTCCAGTTAATGTGAACATCAGGAGCCATGCGAATGACTAAGAGAGATGGGAGGATGGCAGGGTAGGACAATTTTCTTGAACAAAATTGTAGTGAAGGGAGATGAAAAATGTTGATAAAAGTGAGAAAGGTTAAGGAGGGATTTTATTTAAAAAATAATGTGTTGAGAAGAGTCCTGAGTAGTGGAGATGGAAGGAGGGATAGATGAATGATGCCTCGTGGGGGTCATAAAAAGTGTAGGCTCCTAGGAAGTTCCTGGCTCAGGTGCAGAGTGTGGATTTGGACAGGAAGAGAAGAGACTTAGAGCCTTTCTAAGACACAGTGGAAAGTGTGAAGGCAAGATGTGCAAAGGCAGCTTGTGTGTTGTGGGGATCAAGGGGAGACAGTTCTAGCCCAAACCTCAGTTTTGCCCCGTGACAGGGGAAGGGCCACAAGTGAAGGGACTGGAGTTGGGTAGAGAGTATGAGGAAAGGGAGTGGTTGGAACAGCCGACTTTGATTGGGAGAGAGAGCTGTTCAGCTTCCCTGAACGGAGAATCTAGGTGACTTTGGAAAAACACACATAGCTTACTGTCTGTTAAGGGGCTCAGTTTTGTTCTGTTGACTAATATACTTTAGTTTTTTAATCCTTTGGTGGAAAGACCTGAATGAAATAAAAAAGATCAGTCTGGGTCTACTGCATTTACTTTGTGTGCAGTATATATATAATCTGTGGGGGCTTTGTGTGTGTTTGGGGAGGGGAAGCTTTGACCGCTTTACCACTGCAGACTGTTCTTACTGCCAGTATTGAAACACTTATAAATATTTTATTAGGGAGCAAAACTATGCTGCAAAGGGTATGAAAGCTTGTTTGGCAGAGATGACTGTAGGAAGGATTGTAGCGAGAATAAGAGGGATGAGTCTAGGTGACATAGCCAGGGTTTTGTTTTATTTGAGAGGCAGGGATTCTTGGTATTTGCTAGGTTTTAGAAGAACTTTGGTGTTCTGATATTCTCAGAAACTCCATCTGTGTTTAAACTGAAAACATAAGGATGAAAACTGATATGAAGTTTCTGACATTTTTATAATTGTTTTCTTTTTCTTTCCCATCAATGTTTTAGTGCTTTGCATTTGTTTACAAAAACATGTAAGTTTGGGTGTGTAACAGCACACTTCAACATATGTACAAGTTTCACTTGCCATCTACCAACGCTCCATGTCACCTCACTGTCACCACTTCTACTCCCAACCCTGTCCCTGCTGATACCCATCATCGTTTTCAGTCTTAAGAGCTATTTCTGTTGTGTTTTATTAGCCTGTTTATATATTTATATTCCACAAATGAGAGGGACCATCCAGTAATTGTCTTTCCCTTTCTGACTTATTTTACTTAGCATGATTTATGAATGCTTTCAAACTACAGTTAACTCCCTATTTGTTCTTTTGGACACTTTCTGCCTGAATCCTTCTAGCAGTAAGTATGACACTGGTGATTTCCTTGTCACAGGGATGTTGGTCTCTAGCTCATACTGACCCAAGGATTTAACGTATAAACACCGCCCTGTTCTTCTAGTCTCACCCTGTCTCTCCTAACTAAGCATCCTCAGATTACCTCACAATTGGTCTAAGTTTAAGATGTTGTTAAGGGATTTGAACTGGTTTTAAAAAGTGGGGAATGGCTTTTAGAAGAGTTGACAAAGACACTGCTACCTGCCTGGAGTCCTGATTCTGTGTGGCGAAGGCCTGGAACTGTACATGGGGTACTGGGAGTCCTTTCCTTGTCTCCCACCTTCCCTCTTCACTGTCCGTCCTATCTGTTATATTTTTTGGTTGCTATAGCCAATTTTTACTATGGTTTCATATTGTCTATCTTGATCTGAGCTTTGCAACCCAAGCTTCTTGGTTTAAATATGTTTTGTCAACAGAGTCGTTCTGCGGGGAAGAGGGAGGGATTGGGATTACGGCAGGAAGGGGAAGAGCAAGGGCCTGTGGTGATAGCGCACCAGTGAATTGTTGGTGGGAATTCTATGGGGACTAAACCTAGAAAAGAAAGCAAACATTGTAAGAAAAAACAAATACAATTATAAGAAATAAATATGTTTTGTCTTCCCATCTGAACACAAACCCTCTGAACTCAGGAGACATTTCTTGCCCGTTATGACACAATAAATAATAGCTGAGCAGCTTATGCACCAGAACTGATAGCACCCATGTTCTCCTGCGAGCCTTCCGAGACTAATCTGACTGTATTGTTTGATTTCTTTGAAAATTGCTGCTGTGTAGGGAGGAGTGAGAATGTAGTTGTTTTTTTTTTTTTTACTACACTGTTTTACTATAAAAGGCCAATTCTACAATTCATGAAGTTGTGTAATTAAAATGAATCATTGAAGAGGAGACTGGCAGGGGGAGAAAAAAGAACTGAAAGCATTTAAGATAATGAAAGCAGTTCTGTTTAAGTGTGTCTATTTTACCTCAGTATCTTGGGATCTGCCAATCCTTTGTATCTCCCACTTGAATATTAGACCAGTGGGTAGTTTGTCTATTGCTCCTGTCTTATTTAGAAGTCCTATATGGAATCTATATTGAAAGGTAGAAAACAATTTTTTTCTTTTCACACTGGTTACCTTCTGAAAGAAACAGTTTTTAATTCTAAATAGGCTTCAGTTTCTCTAGAGAGAAAAAGGAAATTGATACTCTTATGAAGGGATTTTTGAAGAAAATAACTGATGCAGAAAAGAAAATGCACATCTATATATGCAAACACACAGAGAAGCGAGCCTGGAACCGCTGGATTTTCGGTTGTTGTCTGTTATCCCCAGTGAAATGTGAGGTGACAGGGCTTGAGGATTGCCAGGTGATGCGATCACACTAGTAACCCTTCAAATAAATGAGGGAAGGATTTTAAAGAAAGCCTATTTACTTAGAGGAATAATTTGTTCTTATGGGCAGGCAGTGGTAGAGTAGATCTTTGTATGTAAGTCACTTTGAATTAATGGATCTGTGCTTTAGTAATAGAATATTTAATGCTTTTATTCAGATAGCAGTAGGACATTTTGAGTCTTATTTGATAATTTTTTTGCATGATGTTAGTTCTTTGTATGGTAAAGTTGCTCTGGGGCAGTGTTTAATTTTTAATGATCTCCACATTGAGAGTTGAACCATGATGTGCCCCAATGCCAATTAGTGATGCTTGGACCCCTCAGGGGGACATCAGTAATTGCGAGTGCCCTCTTCACGGGCAGGTGAGCGACCTGCAACACATGGTGGATCAACAGTGATTTATTGCTCATTTTGAGAAATTCTTTGACGTTTCAGGCAGGCCATTCGTGTCAAAAAAAGATGGAGGAAATAGTGTGTGTGAATAAAGTCATGAAGAAGCTTTTATTTCATGGGGCTCATAGGCTTCACATTTTAATCAGACATATTTAGATTTAAACATAAAGTGACTACTTTTTAGGTTTGCTTTAAGGGTATATATACATAGTGGAATACTATTCAGCAATCAAAAAATATAAATTGATGCCAAAAGAAAAATATTGAATGGTTGCACTTATAGGAGGACTATTGGGGAATCAATAAGGGATCAGAGAAAAATAATAACAATAAAAAGCAAAAAAAAAATCAACAGACAACTATAAATCAGAGACCTTCTGCAGGGGAGGGGAAAGAGAAGGATCAAAACAGGGTGGGAAGAGCACAAGGAACAATGGTGATGGAGCAGGGTGAATTAGTGGTGGGAATTCTATGGGGACTACTCCTGGGAAAAGAAAGTAAACATTGCATGAAAACGAACAATGATGTACGATATATATAAAAAATAAATTATTTTAAAAAACAAAAAATGGTTAGTTTTAGACTAGTAATTGTCTATTGAATTTCTGACTACTTAGGGAAATAAAAATTTTCAATAACTGAATGAAAATTGAATTTATCGTTTTGTTTACACACCTTTACTCAGATTTAAGGTGAGAATAATGTATTTCTTGCAGATAAATTCTCATGACTTTTGTTCTGTGAGTTTCATTTTTCCTTTAGTGGGAGAATTCGTTAAGACAATAGAAGCTAGTATCTGTAACTTAGACCATTCCCCTCCCTCCCTTACCTTTCCTCTTGAAGATAACCATATAAAAACAAAATTTCCATTCTCTGGTACTTGTTCATCATAATAGCTGCCCATTTCCCCTGATTTATAAACCGTATACCATATGTGTCTTTACTCAGCGAGTGTATCCGGTGCCCATTGTGAACCAAACATTGTTGGGGAGGGAAAATCTACTCTCCTTGGTCTTTTGACTGCTTTAATTAAATTGACAGAAGACAGATTAGTAGGAGAAAAAAAAATTACAGTCATCATTTTTTCTAAAACTAAAACTTTTTTTTTCTTTAAAGATTTATGTATTGATGTATACAAGAGCTGGGGTACAGGCCAGAGGTGTGGGGGTTGAGAGGAGTCACCAGAGACAGAGTGGGGAGCAGAACAGGCAGATTGACAGAAATACACTGCTGAGGGGAGCAGTGGGCGAGGCAGAAGAGGTCTGCTGTCCCATGTGGGTCACCTCCCTGGCCGGGGATCAAACTCGCGCTGCTGTGCCGTGGATGCTTCACAGTGTGGCACTCAACCCACTGCGCCACCAAGGAGGCCCCTAAAACATGCTTTTTAAATAAGCTTATTCTTTTATAATATCTGAAGAGATTACAAGACTCTTTTTTACCTTTTCAAATAAATTCCTAAATTAACTCCAAAAAAAAATTTATATTCATATATATAGAAGAACCCCACATAAGAGCTCCAAAGACAGAAAGGTAAAATGAGGTATATATGACATCCTGAGCTAAGGAGCCTTGGGCTTTAAAGGGGAATAGAGTAATTCACAGGACAGTGGGAACATATGCCCAATGATTAGATGTTTTCCCTGCTATGTAGAGAAGCCATGAAAAGTTATTTCTGACAATAACTATCACTCTGGACAAGGCCCCTTTCCGCAAATTAAGTTCTGCTCTGTAGTTAAAGGATAGGTAAGAGTTTGTCTTTTAGTCTTCAGCTTAAAATTTTCTACATGCTCAAATGACACATTTTGGGGAGGCTTGCTTTGAACCCCATCAGCATCATGGTCTGCGCTGGGGATCCAAAGGCCAAAAGGATGAGACTTGTATTATAGGAAAGTGGATCAGTGGCTTAAACTATGGTTTATTTGTGGGAATAGCGGTAACAGTAGGTCAGTAATTAGCAGCAGTAATATTTGAGTATCTGATTGAATTTTAGATGGTAGATTTAAACAAAACAGCCAGTAGTCTTAACTCCAGAGCTCATGCTTTAGCTACAGCTTTACAGTGGTTGATGGGATAACACTGAGTCTTTTAAGAGAATTCGTGTAGAGGTAACGCTCACATTTTCTTCAAATCCAAATGCATGAGGAAATTGACATTATGCTTTAGGAAAACTGAGATCTCTTACATTTGACAAGAAATTAGTCTCTCAACATGATAGGGGATAATTGCCCCTCAAGATCTATCACCATGCTAAGTATCCCTGTATTTTGTGCAAAGTGCATGGTATCATTTACGTGGGCAGCGATTGACACAGACCCTGATGTATAGTAACTATCATAAACTGAATATTTTTGTCTCCCCCAAATTCAACTCTTGAAACCTAATCCTCAAGGGGATGGTGTTTGGAGGTGAAACTTTTGTTACATGATCATGAGGGCAGAGCCTTCATGTGTGGGATTAGTGTCCTTATGAAGGTGATCCCAGAGAGCCTCCACATCTTTCTGCTAGTATGGGCGCCGAGAGAAGACCATCTTCTAAGAAACACACAGGGGGCTCTCTCCAGACACTGAATCTCCAAGCACCTTGACCAAGCACCTTCTCAGCCTCCAAAACTGAGAGAGAAATTCTGCTGTTTATAAACTGTCCAGTCCTGGCACATGCTTGTTGTAGTAGCCTGACTAGACTAGCCCATACAAGATTGATTCTATAACATTTAAGGGAGGCTTGGCAAAGGCTAGTATAATAAAATACAGAAAACCCACATGGAAAATGGACCTTGAATTATGAACCTATTACAATAGTAATTCCTACTTCTTTACCTGTGTCCATGTAATGTTTCAGAATGATATTTGGAGCCAAACATGCTGGAATTGGAATCTTTGCTAATTATTGACTAGGACAGTGATCTTGGACTGGGAAGATATCCTCTTTCCTCTTTTGTAAGTTAGTGCTCACCTAAAAGATTTGTTTCAAAGGTGAGCCACCTGCTCTGTATTAATTAATAAATTATATGACCGCAATGCCTTGTGGGGGCACCATCTTCTATCTGACCTAGCTATTATCCCAAACTCTGCCAAGATTCCTCCCCCCCCCCCAGTATAGTCTTTAATATTTGAGTACTTATTTAAGCTTCTGATTTAGTTAGGAAGATAGACAATAATGAAAGGCACTATAAAACTTTGCTTGTAATAAGAGCTATTAAAAGCATAAACAAGGGGGCCTCCCTGGTGGTGCAAAGGGTTGAGCACTGCACTGTGGGGCTTCCACAGTCACTAGAGCACAAGTTTGATGCCCCGGGCAGGTGCAGCAGATCCAGTGTATTCCCACATGGTGCACCAGACTTTGCCTGCCTCACCTGCTGCTCTCCTCAGCATTGTAGCTCAGTAGATCTGCCTATTCTGCCCCTCACTCTATCTCTGGTGAATCTTCTCACCCTCATGCCTCTGGCTTATACCCCAGCTCTAGTATGGGGAAAATCTGGGGGAAAAAAAAAGCATAAACGAGAGAGGGGCCTCCCTGTTGGTGAAAGGGGTTAAGTTGCAGCACTATGAAGCTATCCACAGCCACTGCAGCATGAGTGTGATCCCTGGTCAGAGAGGTGACCCACATGGCACAGGAGACCTCTTCTGTCTCTCCTGCTGCTCCCCTCAGCAGTGTATTTCAGTAGATAGGCCTGCTCTGCTTCCCACTCTGTCTCAGGTGAGTCCTCTCATCCCCCTGTACTTCTGGCCTGTACCCCAGTTCTTGTATGCAAAAATAAATATATCTTCTTAAAAGAAAGCATAAACAAGGGAATTTAAGGAAATGTCAGGGTGGTATGGGAGAAGATCAGTGAGGGCCCCTTGGTGGAGGTAATGTTTGCATCAAGATAATAAGGAAGGGAAGGAGCCAACCATTTAGAGAGGGTGATGAGGAGGACAATGGGACAGAGGAAGCAGGAAGGTTAGAAGACAGAGTAGAAGGGAGAGGAGCTTGGTAGAAACAGGCAAAGGGGAGAGCATTGATGATGGTTCTAAGGAGGCAAAGGTGGGGAGTATCTAGGTCTCACCTGGGTCTCCCTTCCTTAGTTTTGAGAATCCATCACGTACCCTGTGCCCAGTCCCTTGACTGCTCTCAGGAGTCAGCCTCACCTATAGGGACTGCCAAAGCTGCTCACACCCTCACAAAACTGGCCAGGCACTGAACCCCAGACACAGATGATCCTCTGCTCCACCACGGTGGATGAGTCATAGGAAGAAGTAATTATTTCCTCACAAATCCTTCCCTTCAAATTTTTGGAAGTGCCCTCTTCCTATATTACTTTGTGGGATGCTAAAACGAATTCCCTGAACTTGAATACGTGACATGGTTATAGAGAACTAGACGTCACGTATGTCATTACTAGAGAGAGTAACCAAGCCCCCAGAGAATCCAAGTGAACTCAATTATGTTATGACAGAGCTTTCCTGAAGGTGCAGTCAATATATGCAGATGTAAAAGTCATTGAATATGCATGTATGCTTTATCTCATGATAAAAACCACTTTTAAGCATGCAAGAGGGATTTAAACGACTTAATAAAAACAATCTTAGTGTGCACTGTGGGTTTAGGCCAACCCCATAAGAATGTTTGTGGAATGCTTATGCAATTTTAGAGAAATGAGCTTATGTTAAAGTAAATCACAGGCTGGGGAACGCAAGAGAAGCATTATGACTTTATTAGCAGTACAAATCCAGATCCTGTGCCCCTGACTTAGCTTCCTCACTCTGTTCTCAAAAGCAAATTACTTAACTAATAAATAATACATTTTCAAATAATAAGTTTTAAAATTCTAGCTATATTTGGATTATGGGGTGTTGTGATTATGATATGTGATATGTCAGAAAGCAGTCGGGTGTCATTATGTGGGATAGATTCAGGGGCATTAATTTGGAGATGGGAGGTGGTGAGTGCTTTCAATATGGTGGGATGGTATTGGGGGTAAAAAAAGAAATCGGTGAGAGATGTTTGGTTATATAGTTTATCCAGAGAAGACCTCAGACTTTGATCTCATTATAATATCCTCATAATGTTGGTGAAATAAATTTACTGTGAATATTGGAGGCTTGAGCACTACTGCAAATGCGCTCATTTTTTTCTGTGGAGGGGGTTATTATTGTCATCGATATCCAAAGGGGACTAGAACCCAGCAGAATCTGGGGCTGGACAGATTTGGTTTGAATCATACCTCTGTCATTTGCTTTTTGGTGATTCAGAGCAAGTTAACCTTTTAAGCTGCCAGTTGTGGCTGTCAATACTGATCATTGTTATGGTATTTACAAGACAGCAGTCAGAATAATGGGGGTGTGATGTGTTCCTTCCTCTATGTAGAAGCTGGGCTAAGTCCACTCCCACTTGTCCTTTGGATTCAAATACTGCCTCTTCTGTGCTTGAGCTGCCTCCTGAGCTTGTTTGATGATAGTGCTCATCCCAGCACTGCTTGTCTGTCGTCCTCCCTCGCCTCTGCACCTCATGAGATCGGCATCATGTGTATGTGATGGGGTGGCCACAGGAGGTGTCCCGTGGATGTTGTTTCGCTGTTCCACCGAAGGAGGCACTGTTGAAGAATGTGGTGGTGAGGTTTTGGTTTACTAATTTGGAAAAGTGACTACTTAGAGAAGCCTTGATGGAACTTTGGGACAGTGAGAGCTTTCTAAATTGGCCATTGGTGTACTGCCACAGAGATGTCCACCTGCCTGAGGCCGTGAACAAGGACAGTGTGGGTCAGTTTTGTCCAGGTGGAAGTGTCAATGCTCTTAGGGCTACAAGAGACAAAAAAGGGCATCTGTCTTTACCTCCACCTCCCACATTTCATTGAAATATTCATTGAAGCAGATTTGGAGTTGTTCAGAGACATTTCCAAAGTGTTGCGATGAGTTTGTGATATAATAACTCAGCCAGACTCAGCCTGATTGTTCTGTGTAGCTTCGTGACCAAGTCAACAGCTCCTTCTACAGAACTGGATCCTGGTTGAGATAAAATTGGTGATATATCCACATGAAGTAGCCTTATAGGAATCTGAATTAAAAAGGAAATAGCCCTTTCCCTGGTGGTGCAGTGGGTTAAGCAACGCACTATGAAGCAAATTACAGCCTCTGCAGCACAAGTTCGATCCCTGCTGCCGGCCAGGGAGGGGACCCACATGGCATGGCAGACCTCTCCTGCCTCGCCCACTGCTCCCCTCAGCAGTGTGTTTCAGTCCATCTGCCTGTTCTGCTCCCCGCTCTCTGTGGTGAATACTCTCACCACCCCCACACCTCTGGCCTGTACCTCAGTGCTTGTATGCATAAATAAATAAATCTTAAAAAAAAAAAAACAAAATAGCCCTGCTAGATATAAGATTGAAGAGGACCGTGGCCACATGATAACGAGCTGAGTGAGTACAGAACTGATCATGAACTGAATGAATACTGGGAAACAGTATTCCTATAGACGCTTTCTAGTTTTTAAGATTATGCTGAGGTGGAAATTTTCCTCTTGGGGAGGATACCCAATTGATGCTACCCTTGAACGTTTAGAATGGAGTCCAAAAGAACTAAGCGTACATTTCCTTATGGGAGCAGGACAAGGCCTCACTTGCTCTGTCGAAAGAAATAACTCCCTCTTAGAATGTAACTGAGATATTGGAGAAATAACGTTCTGAAATTGAAAGCACTCTGGATTTTTTTTCTTGTGGTAGCCCTTTCAGAATTTGAATATTTGCCATTTATCCTAAGATATTGAAAAGAATAATACTATAGAAAATTAAAGTCCTTAGAATAAAATAAACATGTCATGAGAATGGGGTCTGAAGACTTCATTACAAGTTTAGGATGTCCATGTTGCTCTGGGCCTGATGGCAGCTTCCAGCAAATGCTGGCACGAGGATGTGCAGACATGTGCACACTCACTGGGCACAGTGGTACCAGCTCGGTGCTCAATGAGGGATGCAGGATGCAGGTCTTTAAACAATCTTCATAAATAGGACATTGGGATCATTTTGATAATGATTATTGAAGTATTGAAAAGTGCCCTGACATACCATTCTGTGTCTGTAATGCCTTAAGCTGTAAGAGCAGTTGACTACATTGGGTGGTACACGAATGTTTATTTATAATGATACATAACCAAAACTCACAATGTGTTGTTGCTCCAGTAAAAGTTTATACAAAAAAATTAAAAGAGAAAAAAACAGCTTTCTGTGTTCTCTCACTGGACCAAATTTTCTTTACTAGTCAGAGGAAATTAATTTAAACAAATATTTGATCACTGCTTAATGCAGGGGACAATAACCTCTAGCTTTGCTTACACTTTAACGTTGTGTTTATTGTAGGTAATATCTAATTTTTATATCCAGAGCCTTATTTGCTAAAAGCCAGTTATTTTCTAATTTAGTGCTCACTTGAGGGTAGCTGATGGATTTTTCTCCAATTTTAGATTCATTCACTATATGGATGCTGATTTTCAAATGGGCTTTTGCATTTTTCATACACTAAATGCCACCAATATTTTTCTTCTTTTATTATCTATCTATCCATCTATCAATCATCTATCAATCAGTCATTCAGTAACTCAGTCAATCTACTTGACAACACTCTCAGTCCATCCCCAAACCTCAGTCCATGATGATTCCCTTATGACATGGATTGGAGACCTGTATCACCTGACTATCCTACACTATTTAAAAGCAGGAGGTCATGAAATGTATTAGATATTTGCTTATATCAAAAAAAGGTATTACAACAGAATCTGTCAACCATTTTTGTTCCAGCTGTGACATGGTAAAAATACTTGGAACTAGAAAATCTCTCTATATGTTCCTGTTTATCTCTACACCTCTCTCTTTGTCTCTGGCTATCTCTGTCTCCAGATATCTCTAGCTCCAAGAAAGCAGAGAAAATGTTTATCAAAATACCTTATTAAAAGTCAGAAGATAGATGAAGTTACTGTAAATTAATACAGTATTATTAATTATATAGGTATTACTAATTATATAGGAATTGACAGTGGCATACACAGAAGAAATACATGGCAATATATTTCAGTTAAGTGGAATAAGTAATTATTCTGGTACTGTTTATTAAATAATTATCTGTCTGACAAAAGATAAATTGACTTCATTCTATCATATTTTAAATTACATTCTGATTACAGAAATAAAGATTGACAAGAAATGTTAAGACTCATATACATACATATATGTATACACACACATAGACATATATGTATAAATAAAACCTAAAACGTGGTTTAAAAAATTTTTAATGGAACATTTGCACTGTACCAGTATGTCATAGATGTTATTTAAAATATACAAATGAGTCTCTTCAAAGATAAGAAAACAAAAAGGTGAATCTGCGTGATATAAGTGACCTCAGAATAGCTAGTCAAATAGGTAGAATAAAATTCAGACAAACAAAAGAATGAGCTCAGAAGTAAAGTTAATGAACACCAGGTAGAAATTAAAGCCTTGAAATAAGTAAATGACAGAAAATAACAGAAATTTAAACAGCAAAGAGGTCAATAAACGAGATAAGAAATTCTACAGAAGCTTTTTATAGTCCCTGCTCATCTACTAGGAGAATTAACATTGTTAAAAAGGTCATCTTATGCAGAGCAATTTACAGGGTCAGTACAATCCCTATCAAAGTTTCAAGTCACTCTTCAAAGAAATAGAACTAACTGGGCCTCCCCTGGTGGCGCAGTGGGTTAAGCAACGCACTATGAAGCAAACTGCAGCCACTTGCAGCACGAGTTCGATCCCTGCTGCCGGCCAGGGAGGGGGACCCACATGGCGCAGCAGACCTCTCCTGCTGTGCCCACTGCTCCCCTCAGCAGTGTGCTTCTGTTATCTGCCTGTTCTGCTCCCCGTTCTCTGTGGTGAATCCTCTCACCTCCGCCCCCCCCACACCTCTGGTCTGTGCCCCAGTGCTTGTATGCATAAATAAATAAATCTTAAAAAAAAAAAAAAAAGAAATAGAACGAACATTACTGAAATCTGTATGGGACCAAAAAAGGCGCAGAATAGCCAGAGCAATCCTGATGAAGAACAGAGGTATTGCATGCCCAGACTTAAAACTTTACTACAAAGCTATAGTAATAAAAAAATTTGGTATTGCACTAAAAGTAGGCACACAGGACTAAAATTTGACAAATAAACTAACAATAGAATTGAGAGCCCAGAAGTAAATCCACACTTACATGGACAGTTACTTTTGACGAAGAAGAGAACCCACTGAAAATCAAGATGTTCCCTTGAGGAATCCTGCACTTTGTTCTTTCCTTTTAAAAATATAACTGTGCTCTATGTTTCTTGCAGTGATTCATAAACTAGCCTGAGCCTGGAGGGTAAAGGAAGCAGCTTATTGGGACCCCAAACCGATACAGCATTATCTAGATGACTGAAACTAGAATACTGTCTCACACCACACATAAAAGATTTAGTACTTGGATATAATTGGAAAATACAAAATACATAGAAGAAACACTATAACATTGACTTCAACGATGTCTTTTGGGTACTCAACTCCAAGGATAAGGGAAACAAAAGCAAAAGTAATTAAATGAGATGAAATCAAACTAAAGAAATTATTACACTGAAATTGTCAATTAAAAGACAGCCTTATAAATGGGGGAAAATATTTGTACATCGAGAGAGAGATAGAGAACTATAGAAAATAATAACGTGATAGGAAAGGAAACAAAAGTGAGAGGATGAGAAATCTAGTAACCTCAGCCCATTGTTTTTAGGAACAAAACCATTCCTTTTTCCAAAATGTTCCTGGTGGTTATGGCTGATCAGCCTCGAAACAGAATGAGGACTTTGGCCTTATTGTTAATTTTTAAGTGTCATCACCAAAATGATGTTTTGAAATGTAATTCTCTTAGCATTTTTTTTTTTTTTGAGAGAAATAAACCCTGTACTACAATTGAAGGATGTCAGTTGTGTTGGAGAAATAATGTTCAAATGGATGGGGTCAGCAGCTCGTGTGTAGGAAAACCTAGATTTTTTAATTTCATTTATAGAGAAAATTTGATAGGAATTTCTCTGAATTTGACAAAAAGTATAAAAATTTACATGACATTACTTCATAAATTCTGACACTGAAAAATATTACCAAATGATTAATGAAAAATGGGTTAACTATAGAGGAAAGAATGGATTGTTTCTATTTTTTTCTATAAAAACTCTTACAACATGGTCATGTAAGAAGTGATATAAGCAAATGAAATAAAAAATATGGTGGAAAAGGCAGAATAGAATACCAGCTAATTAATAAAAATGCTATATTTTGTAGATGTTATATGTTTTTCAACTTTCGTGAATATTAGTTTGTGATTTCACTATGTTTCACTATATATTCACTTTTATACCCTATTGTGTTTTTGTAACTTTGTCTTTTTCTTAAAAGTGAGATTCCCAAATTGTATGTGTACTGTAAATAAATTTTATCCAGGCCCCACAAAATCTAGGACTAACTGTGCATATAAATGAGTACATTTAATGAAAAAATGAGAAAACATTCTAGAATTACTAGAATTAGAATTATTCAGGAATGAACTATAATACTTTGTATTTTTATATTAAATGGCCACAAGTAAATATACTCATAATTATTAAAGTACTAATTATTAAAATTAAATAAAGCATTAATGTTTTTACTTAAACATTGCTTCTCTGTAGATTGTCTTAGAAAATTACTCAGCAACTTGATCTCTGTCTGGCCCCAGGCAGGCTGCTCTGGGGATGGTTACTGCTCCCGAAATCCCGGCTGTGATGTGTGGCCAGCAGAGGGCGCTGTGCTGCCGGAGTGAGCTGTTCCGTGCGCCTGCTGCCTGCAAGCGGAAATAGGTGGCTGAGAGAATAAATATTTGATGTGGCTAGCTGAGAGTTCACCTGTAAGAGGAGAAGAAATAGCTTTCTCTCCCACCCCTTCTGCACATACAGAGTATTGAAAAGAATGAATGGATGGATTATAGGTTGTGTTAGGTGGACATGCCTCGGGAAATGATCGCTAGAGAAGATGACCCTTGGGCTCTTGGCTCAGAAGGGGGAAAGGATGTGGTCAGCTGACAAGTAGAAAGAAGGATGTTCTAGGAACTTGGCAGGGCATTAAAGGAAGCAAGAGAACTTAATAAGAGCTACCACTCTTCATAATACAGTGACTTCCATTTCAGGGGAAGACGTTTACTGTTGTTTTTCTTGTGGGCTGAGTTACGGGGTGGAGACTCCTGTGCTGAAGCCAGGCTGCTCTCTTCAGAGGAGTGGCTGTGAGGGTTTTGTAGTCTGGGTGATCCTGACATTTTGTTTTTTGTTGTATTCTTTCAGGGGGGTTAGAATAGATCTGTTTTTTACCCATAATCTAGGACCCAGTTGATGGCATTAATTTGGATATAGGATTGATGATATCAGATAGGAGTATTATAATTTTGTGTGTGTGTGTGTGTGTAGTGGGAAGTAGTATAAAAATAAATTAGATTAGCCTAATTTCATGTTCTAATGAATAGTTATTTATGAATATTCCTGAAATTAAAAACAAAAAAGTGTTAGTCCCTTGACAGTTATATCTGGAGACTGTTAATTTTTTTAAGATTATTTATGCACACAAGATCTGGGGTACAGGCCAGAGTTGCGGGAGGTGAAAGGATTCACCAGAGACAGAGTGGGGAGCAGAACAGGCAGGTTGACTGAAACACACTGCTGAGGGGAGCAGTAGGCGAGCCAGGAGAGGTCTGCTGCGCCCTGTGGGTTCCCTCCCTGGACGGGGATCGAACTTGCACTGCTGTGCAATGGCTGGTTCACAGTGTGGCGCTCAACCCGCTGCGCCACTGGGGGGGCCCTGGATACTATTAATTTTTGTTATTAGATGAGAATGAAAATAATAAACTTTCAAAAGTTCAAATAGTATGAAAGCTTCTCATGAAAATCAGTAGTTTTCAACGTTATCTTTCTCATTCTGGGTCTGTTCCCACAAAAGCAGCCACTTTGAACTTTTTCTGTTTTTAGCTGTTTGAGTAGTTTCTACCATATTTTTATTTTATTTTTTTCTTGAAAAGAAAGTTTTATTTAGGAAAGAGGGAAGAATAAAGACTCCCAGGTATAGGGTACCTGGGAGGAGCAAGAGAGTCTCTACCATATTTTTAAATTAAAGTTAGAAATGATCTCTCTTGCAGGTAAAGATTGACTTACTTACTTAGGTCCTAGTAGTGAATTAGTCTATAATGTTTGTCTCTTTTATGGTATAACTTGCATTTCCTGCCTCATTTTTCTACTTGAACAGTTTTTTACAAATCCTTATTTTTTCCGTTGGACCACTTCATACTTATGTTATGCGAGTCCTTTATATATTTTAAAAGTAATCTCTTAGAATAATCTCATGCTTGTGTTATTTCCCTCTATGTGCTTTCTAGGCAGATTGGTTGTTTTGTAGACCTGTGATAAAGAGTGATTGTCCCAGAACTTACATTTTTCCTACCTTTGCATTGGAGTTACATCATTAGTCCACCTCTGAGTCACCAGTGTGCTACCTGCAGGTCTTGGGGTTTGTCTGACTCTATAATTGTGTGGGTCCACTTACGATCACAAGCATTTTTGCTCTCCATCTATTGCTAATTGCTTGTTTCACTGGAGAACCCTGATAATATCTACTAACTCCTTCGATTCTTGTAACACGAAGGACTTTTCTCCAGACCTCTATGAAATTTTTGTGTGTTCACACTAGAAACTGTATACGCTCCTCACTTCACATCCTGCTAGTCTCCCAGTTGTCTGCTTTGGTCTAGTATTGCACATAAACCACACTTATTTTGATATAGTTCCTGTCCTCTGCTTGGGAAGTGACCCTTTTGACTAATTTTGATGATTTTTCTATTGTAACCAACTATTCCATTGCCTTCTTAACTGAGAGCAGAGACATGCAGAGCAGGTATGATTTAAGTACTTCTGTTTTGGTAACTCAGTTTCACTGTCCAGTTCCTCCTTGCTTGACTGGTAGGATGTCAGCATGAAGGATAGCTTTAAACCTTCCTTTTGCTAGGATTATTTCCCTGTATTTGGAATAATACACTGAATTCTTAATGAAGGGTCAAAGGTATAATTAAGTGCAATAGACGTTGACCCATTTTACTTTTCTTTGAAGGCAGTGGTAGACTGTATTCATTCATTTGCTTTAGGTCAGATATTTTCATCATAAATTTTTATTGAAAATGGAGAACTCAGTGAAGATGATCCTTTGAGCTTTGCAGTACAAAATTGAATGAGTCACAACTCATATACATTCGATTTTATATCATAAAGTTCATAGGCTTTCTTTTAAAGCAATGAAATAAAACCTACCTTTCAGTGGTGTTACATTGAAAGATATTAGCCTAAAGCATCTACTGTCTTGTGTCAGCTTATCTAAGTGTTTCCACACCGGGGGATTTTCCTGGCAGTCTGCTTTGGCTCAAAATATTATCTTCTCTCTTTATCTTCTTCTCATCCCACATTGTCATGAAATAAATTACTTTTTGCCAGAGCTATTTATTCAATAATGCAATGATTGAAAAACTCAGATTTAGAAAACAGAAACAGGGCACTTATACTATTTAATAGAAATTATAGAGAGCCTTTGATTTATGAAGTTTCTTTCAAAGGTCTACTTATTGTACTTTCTGTCTGATTTTATTTTTTTAGTTGAGGTAATATTGGTTTACAAAAATGTATGATTTATGAGACTAAGTTCATACCTTACCAGATGTATGTTACCATATCACAGCCACCAAAGCACCCATTAGTCCTTCATCATAGTCCATTGAGAACTCACCCTCCCACAAAGGTATATTTATAAGTTGACTGATTATAGAGTTCAATCCATTTTTTCCATTGGCTATGTATCATATGTAACAGGCTAAAAAAGCTTCTGAGCCATTGGCTGGAATACTGTCTGGGTCAAATTACTGTATTCTAGGAGCAACTATGAGATAAGACATACATAAATAAAACTTTATTTCAGTGATCGGGTCTTCCATAAAAGAATGAATGCATAGTGTTCCATTTGATTTGGTCCTCTTGACTACAGTTAAGAAAACTTTGTACCACTAGCTATCTTGTACACTGGCTTGATACATTTTGCCATTCCTTAATAGCTTAATGTCAGCTAGTTATTTCTATCTTATCACCCACAGGGCTGTATGAATGAGTTTGGGTTCCATGTAAACCATTTTCTAGCTAACGTAGTGCTGACCCTTAAATATCAGGTTCTTTAAATTTGGATTGTCTTGAAAGTGGTTTTCACACAAGTTGTCATGTATGTGTTTAGTACCTAAGGAGAAGAAGGCTAAAAGTAAGCCTATCTGTAAAGTGACTCTTATCATTATATGTCATGAAACACCAGGATGTATACCTTATGATCTCTGACACAGTGACTATGGATGGTACATGGGATGATTTTCTGTTCTGAAGTCTGATCTCAGATTACCATGGTTTTTGAGCTGTCAGCTTTGGTTTTCTTATTTTGTTGCTCTGGGATTGGTTGGTATCAGGTCTTACAACAGTGTGCATGTCTTTAGTTCTGGTCTCTAGCCTCTTACCACTTCTAATTTACTGTGATTGTGAAACCTGGGAGGTGACCTTGATAAATATATTTCAGTTAAGAGCTGGCTCAGAGGCATACCTTCTTTCTGGAGGTGAGCTAGTTGTTTAATAGGTACTTTTATGACTGAGCCTTGAATAGTCAAAGGAAATGTGGTTCATTTTATCCCTTCAGGTGCTCAGATATGTCTTTGGATGTTTTCATTATTCATTGATTACCTGCTCTATGCTATGTGCTAGAAATATATGCAGGTAAAGTAAATATTCTTAACTGCTTCCAGACGCTATTCTGGAGACAGATAAATCAATATGACACACACACAAAACCAGAGACTATATAATGTAGGTTAACGTTATACTGTGGACTTGGAGGAAGAAAAGTTACGAGTTTGCTTTAACTTGATGGAAGATATAGTGTTAGATTAGAAAGAATAGTCTATTCCTGGAAAGACAGTGTGGAATGGGGAAGGTGTCCGAGGTGGAAGTGGTGTGAGCACAGATGGTCAAATTAGATGTGTGCTGAAAGAATGAGGTATAGAAAAGCATAAAACATCTCTGGTGGGTATCTTGAGGGACAGCTGGAATGCCGACAGGCATTTAATCGGATGATGTTTAGAGAGTTGACTTTCTACATTGAATTGGTGACTTTGTAATAAGAATTGTAGTGGGGCCCTCCCTGGTGGCACAATGAGTTAAGCAAACCGCAGCCACTGCAGCACGAGTTTGATCCCTGCCATGGGCTAGGAAGGGGACCCACATGGCGCAGCAGACCTCTCCTGCCTTGTCCGCTTCTCCCCTCAGCAGTACTTTTTTCCCCCACTGTGTCTCTGGTGGATCCTCTCACCGCTCCCCCCAAACATCTGGCCTGTACCCTAGTTCTTGTATGCATAAATAAATAAATCTTTAAAAAAAAAGAATTGTAGTGCACAACAAATCCTGGGATAATACTACTTTACGCGTGTGAGTTACCTGATTGATGCTGCTTCTTTACTTTTTATTTCAGTGTTCATACCTTATTAATGTTCATACCTTATTGGTATATGTATCTCCTTCTGTTTTTTATCCTTAAAACATTATTTTCCTTTAATAAACATTCTTTATATGCTTACTGTTTTCATAGCATGTAGCTCCTAGAAAATGGGGAAATTTCTCAGCTTCCATTGTTTGAAAACACAAGAGTTTGAATGTGAAGTTCACATTAGGTTTTCTTATGAAATAGTCTTTTACATGATAAAAACTTTGTATGAGAGGACTTTTTTATCCAGAGAATTTTAAAAACTTTCTATTGAATAACATTGTATTATAATATTAACTTTTCAGAAATACATCATTTTATTCAATATCTATATATACTATTTTAAGCTCCTCACTCAAAGACCTATCCTTCACTATGTATTTGACCGTTTTTACCCAATTTATTTATCCACTCTCATCCCCATGCCTTCTGGTATCCACTCATTTGGTCTTATATCTAAAAGTTTGTTTTTGTTTTATTTAGGTCATCTGCTTGTTTGGTTTTTCTGTCCATCACACAAGTAAAATTATATTGTATTTTTCTTTCCCTGTCTGATATTGCACACTAAGTATATCCTCTGAATCTATCCATGTTATTGCAAACAGCAGAATATTACCTTTTTCACTCCTGACTAGTATTCTATTTTATATATATGCCACAGTCTCTTGACCTTGTCAAGAGACCTGTTGATGGGTGCTTGTTTCTAATTTTTATCTATTATAAATAATGCTATAATAAACATGGAGCGCATGTATCTTTTTTGATTTAATATTTTTGTTTTCTTTAATTCCCAAAAGTGGAATACATATAGAATTTCTGTTTATATTTTGAAGACTCTCCATACTGTTTTCTATATTTGCTGTTGCCATTTACATTCCTGCCAACGGTGCACAAAGATTCCCTTTTCTCCAGTATTTTGTTTATGAAATCACTTGTAAAGTTTTGAAAACTTTTTGTTTTCTTATATTTTAGAATATAGATCTATGACTATTATTTTTCTTTGTACTTACAGTACGGCCAAGTACAGTGTGTTGACATTTCTACCTCGATTCTTGTATGAGCAGATTAGAAGAGCTGCTAATGCCTTCTTCCTCTTCATTGCCTTATTACAGGTAGTGTTTTTTTTTTTTAAGGTAATTTAAAATTCATAATCTTCAGTACATGCAAAATGAGATTTTACTAAAAGGCCCCTGAACTGAAAAGGTTTACAATACTTGAATATAATTTGTTTCCTTCATTCACTCATTGTGTACAGGAACAAATGGATCTTTGTGTAATGGGAAATTTATTTTGGTATTGCCTTAAGGATAACTGCAGTTCCTAAAAGGAACTCTGAAAAATTGCCCTAGGGTCATACTTTTAACTGCTTTTCTGTTCCAAACACATGGTAATTTTGAATAAAAATGTGATAAACAGTTTTAAAATAAGGTAATTGTTTTTGTGTAACCAGGATACAATGGAACTGCCAAAGAGTGAGTGGTGGTGAGTGCTGTGTTTTCTTTTATATTGCAGCAAATTCCAGATGTATCTCCAACAGGAAGATATACCACCCTGGTGCCATTGATCATTATTTTAACAATCGCAGGCATCAAAGAGATTGTAGAAGATTTTGTAAGTGTTTGCTTTTAGATAATAAAAACAGTGCATTGAATATAATCTATAACTAACTTGTTACTTTTTTTTTTTTTTTAAATAGGAAATTGGTCTTTGCTTAACCTGTCAGTTTCATGATGTTATTTCTGGGGAGAAATTGTTTACACACAGTGTCTTCAATGCCTATCTAACGACACAGAAGTAGTTCAAAATACTTTCCAATGTTAGGCTGCTACGTCCTTTTGAATTTTATCAGTGATATTCCTTACACCCTCCTTTGGCACCTACAGACTTGGGTAGGGTTGAAGGACACTATTTCTGTCTCATGCAGTACTGCTGTGCCTGTGGCAAATTTACAGGAATCTCTTCCCTTTTCATACTTAAGTTTAGTGTATCTGTGGTAAGTTTATTGTCTACAACCGTATCTGTAATCTTTTTACTTTTCCTCATTTTTCTTCTTTGTGCTCTTTCTTTCATCTTCCTCTGCCTTGCTATCTTGTTTTCTGACTCTTCCTTTCTCCACCTCTTTCTCTCTCTCTGCCCCAGACCCCTCCCTCCCTCCTTCTCTCTGTCTTTCTCTCTCTCCTTCTCACTCACAAGCACACATGCTTTCTCTCAATGTATGTACATCTTTTTTGTGACAAGGTAAATGTATAAATGCAAATATAAATCAAAGCAAAGGTACTTTGTTCCCCAAATTCTTTATCAAAAAAAAGAATTCAACTATTTTTTGTTGGGTTTAGCATAGTGAATAATTCTTTTAGTCTTATTTAACACAAAGCAGTGATTTGTTTCATACTTCAGAATGTTATTAAACTGTTAGAACCAAAATGTAATCATTTAAATCAGAGTTTACTCTTACTGCGTTTGTCTCCTAAATTCACTGAGTGATGAGTGATCACAGACCTGTGAGTTGAACTTCATGGAATCAGTGTTGGTGGCAATTGGTTTACTTATCCCCAGTATTTTCCTGGTATAATTGCCACTATTTTAATTACCCATTTGGAAATTTTGAATCTAAAACTTTTTTCTTTCTGTAACAGAAGCGACATAAGGCAGACAATGCCGTTAACAAAAAGAAAACGATAGGTAAGAAACAAGGTTGAATGATTTTTCCATTATGAAAACCTAAGATTATCAGCATTAAGGAATTCTAATTAAATAGTTAATGGCACTGAATTATTTGGGGGAAATGATCTATAAAGTACTTGAAAAAAATTAAAAAATGACAAATTCAAATCTAAAATGTGAGGCCTGGAAATTAAGATTTGAAAGGATTTGCGTATTTTAGAATTTAGCAAAGGTTTTAATTTGAAGGTAGACATAAACAATTCAAGCAATTACATCCGTGGCTTATAATTGCTCCCTACCTCTGTCTACATTTTATTATATTTGATCTCAAGAACATTGGCTCTGCATTTATTCATTCATTCATTTTATTTATTTATAACTCTTATAATTCTAGAATTAGTAATCTTTTAATGAGTGATTTTTTTTTCTGGGCTAAATGTCAATAGATTTGGTTTATACTACACACACACCTATGTGTATGTGGTATATGTATATG
Organism: Galemys pyrenaicus; assembly: GCA_019455555.1. Taxonomy (NCBI): domain Eukaryota; kingdom Metazoa; phylum Chordata; class Mammalia; order Eulipotyphla; family Talpidae; genus Galemys; species Galemys pyrenaicus. Next base: position 13,606,612 of record JAGFMF010011574.1, read on the forward strand.
GGACATTGGAGTGTAGATTAGGGTTCCATTTTGTGTCTAGAGATCTGGTATGTTGGAATCAATAAGTGGAAATATAAGATTTGGAAAGCTTATTTTATTTTGATTATCACTAATATTAACTGGTACTTTTTTTTTCTTTTTCAGTGTTAAGAAATGGTATGTGGCAGACCATTATGTGGAAAGAGGTAAAAACTAATTTGAGGATATGCCAGAAAGTATGGTTTGCAGACTTGTAGTTAATTACTAATCTGTTATTGATTGCAGTATTAAGTCTGTGTTAAGACATAGATCATTTCCATTTTATGCAAGTTTTAGATTGTGGCATTTTCTCATGAGGTTTACTTAGAAATGATGCCTTCTTTCTGTTCTCCACTTCTACAGAGGGCTCACTATGTCAGTTCTGAGTTGTGAAATCTGTTGCTTCTGATATATATATATTTCTAAAATTTCAAAGAATTTTCTAGTTTCTAAATACATGCAAGAGACATTTTCCCTTGTCTTCTGTTATTAACCTAAATTCAATTCTTAAAAGTTTTATTTTGCCACTTTTGAGATTCTCATTTCTAACATTTTCAGTGTTAAACTCTTAGCTTTATGAGTAAATGCAAAGTGGTGGAGCATGGCTAGAAACTATCCTAGTTTAGTTCCAAAGCAGGAGTGGCTGAGTATGGCCAATAGTTACTCTTTGCAATAGCCAGGAGGATTTATCCTCTCAGCCCTGGAAGTATGAGGTTCGAAAGGTTTTAAAAAAAATTTTTTTTTATCATAATGAATAGAAAATTCATAAGAGGTACACTATGACATCTGGGATTTTTTTTTTAAGTCGTTTACTCTTTTGTCTTTCACTATTTCATTGACCTAGAATACTGGAATTTAACTGGTGTCATTAAGTAGTGTATAAAACCATTATCCCATGTAAGCACTAAAGCTGTGATCTGAAATGCTGCAGCCCAATTTGCAATCCCCTGGCTGTGACTGCATACAGCTGGTGTATGCTGAGAAGTGTGTCTTGTGTGGATCCTGAAAGCTGCAGTTAACTTTGAAGAGAACCTTTGGACTTTTCAAAACTCAGAACCTTAAGAAAGCCTCTGAAGCTGGAGCAGATTCAGGAATCTGGAGGGGGCTCTTTTCCACCTGAAGGAGTCTCACTCTAGATTGTTTCACTTAGGGGACAGCCATGCCTACGAACAAATGGAAAACCTTTTTCAAATAAAATTTCACATACCGAAAAGTTCTTTTTTTAAAGATTTATTTATTTATGCATACAAGCACAGGGGTACAGGCCAGAGTTGTGGGGGTGGGTGAGACAATCCTCCAGACCAAGTAGGGAACAGAATAGGCAGATTGACTGAAAAACACTGCTGAGGGGAGTAGCGGGTGAGGCAGGAGAGGTCTGCCTACACCATGTGGCTCACCTCCCCAGCTGGCAGCAGGGATTGAACTCGTGCTACAGTGACTGTGGTTTGCTTCATAGTGCATCGCTTAACCCACTGCACCACCAGGGAAGGCCCCATACTTGAAAGTTCTAAGTGTTTTATCACTGGGATATAATATTTCTTTATTTTGAATATAGAGATGGGAGAAAGCCACCATTTTTTTTGTCCTCCCACTTTGAATTAAAAAAAAAAATTCAGTCTTTTTTTCCTTTGGCAAACATAGTTTTTCTTTATAGTTTTTTTTTAGCCAATTGCTTCTGAGTTTTTATATGTAATTAAACCGTTCACATAACATTTAATTTTCATAAGTACCCCTTGCTTTTATATTAATAGTTTTTAAAATAGCTTTAAAATTCTTTGACTTCTGTTTATTATAGAATATACTTTAATTATATGCCTTTATCTTGATTTTTTGGATGCTAATTTAAAATGTACAATAATTCTGGAACTTTTATCGCCCTTCATGGTGCTATACCAGAGTGCTTACATCTCCCCATATTTTGATGATATTAATCAAGCCTTTTTTCTGACAGAAAACTAATAAAGCCACCTGACAGAACCATTCTCCAAACTTGTAAGATCTAGCAGTTTTTCACAAGTATGACATCATCTGAAAGTTTTTGAAATCACTTTTTATTGAAATGACTGCACTAAAACAGCACATGAGCTTCAGGTGTACATCATTAAAAATCAACATGGGTTAGAAAAGTAAATAGAAACCACAATATTCATTTTGAAATTTTTGTGCTGTCAGGAGCTCCACCATCCGTGGCCCTTCCCCTCATAATGCCCTTTCAGTCACATCCTGGCACTTCACACAGGCCTGTTTCTGCAGTACATGTGCACACCTCCTCATCACCCCAAGGGTGGTGGCAGTATTCTCCCATTTCATAGGTGAGGACATTGGCGCTCTGAGGGTGGAGAGTCTGCCAGGATCCCAGAGCTTGCAGCATCTCTGAATATTGGTTTTGAACCAAGACCTCCCCAATTTGAAAGCCCATGTCCTGCCTAGCCTGGCGCTTCTGTGATCTTGTTTGAAGGTTTTATAGACCCTTGACCGTGGTGCTCATCGTCTGCAGCCTGCTTCCTTGTCTTGGTTGCTTTTGTCCAGTGGAGTCTGTTTCCCTAGGTGATCTCTGACTTAGACCATGATTCCGTCTTCTGGCAATTTCTAGAGGCTGTATAAATCTGTTTTATGTGGTATATTTCTGGGGGGCCTTTTGGATGCACTGTTCATGGGGGAATTTAAAATTTCATTTTAATCAGCCTATTGGCAGTATTGCTTGGTTTTGAATTCTGACTCCCCGCGACACTGACAAAATTATTTCATATGTAAAATGGAGAAAATTTGTGTGTATTACCTCTATTGAATTTCACAACACCCCATGAAATATGTCCCCTATTTGATCTCATAACATAGGTGAGAAAGTTATGTCACTTGCTCATGATTACAGGGCGAGGACGGAGTCCAGCAAGAGATTTGCACCTCCCTGTTCAGACTGGCTTCAAAGCCAGACTTAACTCACGCTGCCATACTGCATACAGCCATGGCCATGTATGAGGATTTGAAATGGATGAATAATCATAAGGAAATGAGCCCTTGATCTATTTTTTTTTCATTCGTCATTATTGCAAGAATGCAGTATTACCACTTGTCTGGAATGAAGCATTTTCTTTTTCTTCTTGTCAAAGAAAATAATTTGGGCCTCTCTGTGTTACTTCACGGCTTAGTTAGATAGTAATTTTTCCATCCAGTAATATTTAAACACCTGATCACTGTACTTTTTCCTTTTGTCCTTCTTCTCGCCCTGACCCTGGTTTCCTAGGTGACGGTGGGGGACATTGTGAAGGTTGTCAACGGACAGTATCTTCCAGCAGACGTGGTCCTGCTCTCCTCCAGGTCAGGTGTGCTAGTGGGCACATTTTACAAAAATGTAAAGAACAATAAAATAATGAGTGGTGAACGCAGAAATCTCAAGCCACCATCCCCCTGCTGTGTCACCCCATCCTTGTCTCTAACTGATTTGTCTATCACTTGTCATTTGCCTTTACTGCTTTAACTGCTAGTTTTATTTCTTCTATCATTCCTTTAAAGTTTTTCTCAACTCTTTTACATTTATTTATTTTACTCTTGTAGGTATTCCTGCTATTTCTCTCTTAATGGGAAACATTGAACAGCAGTGGGGGGCTTTGTTCAGTAATGCTCAGGCTGCAGCACCCCTGAGACTTCAGAACTAGTCCCCCGTGGGGTCCACCAGCTGTCTTTCCCGCAGAGCACACTGCCTCCCTTTACTAGCTGTTCAGAGAACCATAGCATTTTCTCAGCCCAGCCATGACCTATGTCCTCTGTCCACATTTGCCCCATTGTGCCGTAGTATCTTTGGCATGTTTTCCAGATAGTGTCATGCTAGAATGGTATCATCACTAAGTGGCATAGAAAATGACCAATGCATCATTGGTTTTCCCTTGCTTGATACATAAAGGTAAATATCATGAAGAAAAGCCCAAATTAGGGCAAGACTAAACTTCTAGTTTTAGGTTCAAGATTAAATTATATAAGTGGGGGGGGGCAAAGCTTTATATTTATATGTTGTTAGGAGTCATAGATACTCACACAATTTGCATTTTCTTTGATTACAGACAGTGTTTCATTTATTGGATTCAATCGCTCCTTAGATTTTAAGCTTTAACCTCAATTTCTTCTGTTTCAGATAAAAGGTTCAAAAATAGGACCTTGGGCCTATTGAGGGGGAAAAGTACTATATGTCGGGCAAGGATTAGGTTTGATTTGTAACAGAGAACTTTAAGAAATAGTAAAACATTGATTGACATATGTGGTTTTATTTTTTTTAAAAAAAGATTTTATTTATTTATGCATACAAGAGCTGAGGTACAGGCCAGAGGTGCGGGGGTGAGAGGATTCACCAGACACAGAGTGGGGAGCAGACAGGCAGATCGACCAAAACACACTGCTGAGGGGAGCAGTGGGCAAGGCAGGAGAGGTCTGCTGTGCCATGTGGGTGCCCCCCCCACCCCAGGGCCAGTCATCAAACTTGTGCTGCAATGGCTATGAAAGCTCCACAGTGCGGCCCTCATCCCCTACCGCCACCAGGGAGACCCTAGATGTGGTTTTATTGTGAGGTTATTTGTTCGAACTGAAGCCCTAAGTTCAGGATGTCCACTACTGTTTAAGAATGTTCTTGGTGCCAGGCAGCCTGCTGCATATATTATCCCTTTAACCTTACTGGCACCTCTTGATATTCTTTTTTTAAAAAAAATTAATCAATTAATTAATATATATTTGACCTCTTGATAGTCTTACTTAATACTTTGAGAAAACTAAGACACAAAGAGATTAAGTAACTTTCCAAGGTCATGAAACAATAAAGGTAACTCGAGGAAGTTTTAACTTGGTTGCAGAGTCCATTCTCTTAACCACTAACTGTCTGCAGACTAGAAGCAGGAACATGTTAGCTATGCTTATTTTTATTCTTTGAGTTTTCTGTCTCTAAAATCCAACTGAAAAGTTGCTGATTGGCATAGTAAATGGTCTAGGGAAGAAAAGTCTTGCCACGTCTCTGTCTTGATTCCCCAACTCCTCTGGCTATGGTTTTGTTCAAAGATGTGTTTGCCTCGGCTGCATCTATGGTAATGACACCTTTGGTCAGGAGCAGACTGAGCCTCAGACTTTGGTGTCACCCCAATATAATCATCTTAAGCGGTACATCATGTGTTTCTGTAATACACCCCTCCCTTCTCATTCACCCTCAGTTAACTTATCAATTGAGGTCAGGCAGGCATGATCGGGGGCCTAGAAGGACAAATAACTTGGCAAACAATTTTGTGTTGTTGCTGAGCCTCAAAGATGAGTGTTTGTCTTTCTACTCAATTCCTACTACTAAAGTGGTTGTTTATAGCATAAATTCGAAGATTTGATCAGCCGTATAGTTTGCATACTCAAGACATTCTAAACGATGAATTTATAGAGGGCACCTTACTCAACTGTCTTCTTTTCTCTCTTAGTGAACCTCAGGCAATGTGCTATGTCGAAACAGCTAATCTAGATGGGGAGACGAACCTTAAAATACGGCAGGTAAAATAACCTTTTATCATTGGTGGTTATGGAGGCCCGACTTACAAATATGGTTTCCAGCACGAGCCAGTCTCTGCTTTCACTCAAGGAAAAGATACTCCTTGAGGGTTATTCCTTAACCCTCATAGAATGTATAGGAAGAACAGAACTTTTATTAAGAAGGACATTCCTTGAAAGTGAGAGCAAGGTTAGAAGTGGGCTTGTCTTGAAGTAGAGGTATCGATCTTGAAAGGTATCTTGTCATCATTTCTATCTTACTAGTTCTATGTCTGTTGGTGCAGGTAAGGAGATCCTCAGAGGCTGCGCTGTGTGGGGGGATGGGCTGCATTTGCAGTGGAGAGCTATAGTAGATAAACCCTAGTTACCGTACCTTGATGTTACTGTTTTTATTGCTCTTCTAATTCTAGAGAGTAGTACACTAGATATAAATTTAGAATACTATTCTTAGATACGTTTTAACTCTGCAATAAAAAAATAGTTTCTAACATAATAAAAAGTGAAATATTTTGACATTTAAATTTTCTGCTGCATAAAGTTAAATTTGATATGTCTGCCTTCATATCTTTATTTTCTTAGATATTTGATGTTTCCATTTTAAAGAAGAGTCACTGAATATGAGATATCCTATTAAAGGGATATGGTATTCTATTTTTATGACCACTATTGGAGTATCAGAGGATATGATTTCTTGAAGGTGTTTGAGTTTGTTAATTGTTGCTGAAACATGGATGTTTCTAGCTCAGTGGTTGAAACTTAACTTTCTGCTTCCTTGAAGTTTGTGGAAATTTTGCATTATGTTGCTATGGCTAAAGCTGCCTGAAAGTCTATTTTGAGAGACTGATAGTTTGATTTGCTGTTATTCTATTTTAGTTGATTTGTTATTTACTTTTTATTATAGCAGGGATGCCGAATGTTGCCCCTCAATCTGGAATACTGTGTTCAATTTCCTCTTTGGTTTTACATTTTAGGGTTTGAGTCACACTGCTGAAATGCAAACAAGGGAAGTGCTGATGAAGTTATCTGGAACTATAGCATGTGAAGGGCCCAATCGTCATCTCTATGACTTCACAGGAAACTTGAACTTAGATGGGAAAAGGTATCACTTTCCCTTTTCTTAGTGTTTTTATTTTTTTTTAATTTATTCTTTTTTAAGTTGCTAAGAATAATTGGAGCACTGGGAAGTCTAAGTTTGTTTACTTATTTCATAATAGCTTAAATTAGTGAGATTTCTTCATAGTTAGTATTAGACTTGACAGACTCAGCTTTTCTTGACTCACTATACCAATCATTTTAACCTTCCCTTAAATTTAAGGAAAGAACCCATTTTTATACAGAAAAGATTTTTTGTTAAGAACCTCTCCAATGAGGTTCACAGTACTGGCCTCTGTGTGTATGTGTGTGAGTGCACGTGTGTATGAGTGGGTGTATTAATTACCTGCCAGTGAGAGGTAGTTTTGACTATGTAAATTGTTTAGAAGAGCAGAAGAGATGTGTCTAGGTGTCTAAAAGCTAATAAACTTATTAGAGAATTGTACATCTTTTTTGCTAGTGTTCTTCCTTAGTAATACTGTTTTTGCTTCTAGAACAGTAATGACTCTTCCTTTAGGATATTCACTACCCTATTGTCTCTATCTGTTGTCTTTGTCCTCTTGGCATTTGCTTTGTGGTTTAAGAGTCATCTTTTTGGTCTTTATGTGTTGGATTACAGAGTCTATCATCTGCCCATCTCTATCTGCATGCTTCTTACCAATGCTTCCCACCTTTATATTTTGAATGGATTCAAAGGGGAGGGGCCAGAGCAACGCAAAATAGTTTTGCGTTATGACAAGTAATGTGAAAACTATCTTGGTTTTCATGTAGTATTCACAGCCCAGAGCCAGCCCATTTCAAATTTCTAAATTATCACTCAGGCTTTTACTTAATCATGAAGTCATTACTGAAATATGCGATATTATAGCTTTGTTTTTTTTTTTTTCTTATAATAGTCTCTAAAATAAACTAGGTTTCCCAAATGAATAAGCTTCTAGTTATTTTAGCAATTTCCTTTTGGGAATTGAGTTTTATAACCAGGTTATAAAAGGTACAATTCCCCTAATATTTTATAGGAGAAAACCCACCTTTATTTTTCTTTAGTGATAAATTATTAGGATAATTTTTTTTTTTGTGTGTGGGTTAAGCTAATAGTAACTTTTATGGCCCCTGTTTCTCCAAGAAATGTTCAAGTTTGACTCAATGAAACATTTGCTATATTGTGGGTTTATGTTTAAGGGGAAAGCTTAAATTTATTTTTCAGACTTTCATTAAATGTAAATGTTGTTTCTTATTTTTAGCCCTGTTTCCCTTGGGCCTGACCAGATCTTATTAAGAGGTACACAGCTTAGGAATACTCAGTGGGTCTTTGGCATAGTTGTTTATACTGGACACGACACCAAACTCATGCAGGTAAAACATTTCTATCCTGAAAACAATGCTGATTTTAGTCTTTTTTTTTTCTTCCCTGTTTTATGGAGTTGAGTGCTTAGGAAGCTCAAAAGTGTGTCTATGAACCTTTATTTTGCTTTTTAGATAGTTTCTTCTAGATTTCTGTTATTGTCTGAGATACTTGTTACCTCATGCCTGAAATATCAATGGTTTTTGTTTTCCACATTAAAGGAAAATCAATTTGAACCTATTTATCTTCTATACTCAGGTCGGGGGTTATTCTAATTTTGTTATTTCTCTCTACATATCTTCCTCACTCCACTGGTTGGGATCTTACAGTCAAATTGTCTTATTTAACTGAATTACAGACAATTTAAAATCAATTATTTTGAACTAAAATGTTTTTTCTTCACAGACCAATAAAAAGTATTAACTTAAAATGATTTCGTTCTTTCTTCCTGTTAATATTTTTTAAAAACTATCTGCTACTTTATATTCCACCTAAAATAATAGCTAAATTATGACGTATTTTTTCAGACAGCTTTTGAAGTGCTACATAAATCAGTGTTCTTGTATGCCATTTCTTACATTTCTTTGATCTCTCACTTGATATCTTATTTTGCTAATGGTAACTGTTAATGAGAACTGGCTCTTCAGCTTGTTTGTCCTTTTGTATTATTCTAAATATGCATTTGCTTGTATTTCTTTTTTGAAAGTATTTTATGATCGCTGCGTACCAAGTTCTTGTATTAAGTCATATGGATACAATAGTGAAAGGCCCGGCCTTGTCTGCAGAGAGCCATGGGAACTATGGAGTAGTAAGGAGTTAAAGATTTGTAATATGTATCATTACAAAGTACTGTAGCTCTGTATGGATGGTCAACCAATCCAAGTTGGGGAGTGTCAGTTGTCCAGATACTAAGAATGGTACTAAGAAGTATAAAGTTGGAGAAGGGAGGCTATTGTATTATTCCGCTCTTTGAGGTCAAGTGATATAGGAGGAGAGAATTAGATATTTATTAGAACAAATTAAGGCACAGATTCTAACATCTACAGCAACTAAGTATTACAGTGCAGGCAGGGGAGGAAAGATGGAGGATTAGCAGGGTTGAGAGAACTATTGGAGTCAAAGAAGACTGTTGGAGTTGCTGAGTGTCAGGATGATCAGTGTGTTGGGTGTGTGTTTTTGAGTTTTGGGGTAGAGCATTTGTAGAGTAGAGAGACCTGATTGTTAACCATGGAAGTAGGAAGGCATTTGACATTGAGAAGTAAAGAACTGAGAGATTACAACCTTTGATGGCTTGTACTGTGATTCAGAAGGTAGGCTCACGGCAAGAGTGGGAAAGAGATGGATGCCAGAGCCTATTTTTCAAATCTCATGGGAATGACTGAGAGGTTGGTTAGTGGACATTCTATGGGAAGAGGCAGAAAGTAGTGTAGCCAAATACCATGAATTTTATAAGTGAGTTTTTAAATATGACATTTGAGGAACAAAGCAGCAGAAATATTTCCAGGTCCTGCCTATACATTCAGTAATACTGACTTCAGATCAAGTAGAGAGGGCTTCAGGAAAAGTATATCCTTAGTTGGGTGAGGCAAGAAGCAGGAAGGAGAGTGAAGACTGGAAAATTTTGGCCTTGAGTGATAGAGTCTGAAGTATGGTAGAATGTTTGTAGAGAGAGCATGTGTGGGAGATGGAAGAGAATTTAAGGCAGCTGAAAATTGAATGGTTGGTGAATATTGATAGGCTATGTTAGGGCAGATGAAGATTATTCAGCATGTCTGACATGTGCCTGATTATCCCTCCTGCAGGTCCTCACCCCTTCACAAGTACTGATTGAAATGATCATATTTTATTGGTTCTGAGCAGCCTGTATGTGAAGCTTTCTGTTGATGAATGATTTGGTGCTACCTAGTCATTGTGCTCTCACTTCCCCAATCCAGGGCCAGCAACGACAGTTTGACACTTGGGGAGCAGAACAAATCACTTCTGTTGTTCATGAGGATGAGACAGAGATCACCAGCAGCTACGCAAGACTAGCTTTCAGAATGTACACATACAAATTTAAGTAGTCTCCATGATTTTTTGTACACTGGTTTTATAGTTAGGTTACAAAACTGTTTTCCTTTATCATTCATTGGTAATACAGCTTTGTAGCTAAGGTATAAGCAATAATTAGAGCACACTTAAAAATGATCCAGTCATCTCGTTAGTGAGCAAATGTGCACTAAGGCAACTCATGAAGTCAGTGCCCCATAAGCACAGTAGGCACTTTTTCTTGTACTTAAATGTGATAAACTTCTTTGCATGGCATATTTCATGTTGACTGTTTTGAGTACAAAATGGTGAAAAGCTTCAGAACATCTGTGCTAGGTAGAGTTGATGTGCCTTTAGGATGGAAAAAAAAGTAAAAATAATGAGCTTTCAAAAGGAATATAACGCATATATTGAACATGTGTTATGAAATAATGCTTTTCATCTCTATTTGTGCTACTTTACCAGAGAGGAACATGATTGCTTTACCTTTCAGTTTTAAAACCTTCTCTGTGGGGTTCCTTCATGTCATGCTTAGTGTAGTTACATGTTGAAATATTTCAATGGTGACTGTTTCTGTTGATTGATTTAATAGTGACCTCTGTCTCATCCTCATGAACAATAGAAGTGATTTGTTCTGCTCCCCAAGTGTCAAACTGTCGTTGCTGGCCCTGGATTGGGGAAGTGAGAGCACAATGACTAGGTAGCACCAAATCATTCATCAACAGAAAGCTTCACATACAGGCTGCTCAGAACCAATAAAATATGATCATTTCAATCAGTACTTGTGAAGGGGTGAGGACCTGCAGGAGGGATAATCAGGCACATGTCAGACATGCTGAATAATCTTCATCTGCCCTAGAGCAGCCTGTCAGCACTCACCAACCATTCATTTTCTGGCTGCCTTAGATTCCCTCCCACTTACAGTAAGCACTTAGTGCCCTGTGCATTGGTCTAAGCAGTTGGCATGTAATTAATTTTGTATTCTTCACAATGGCTAAAGAAGAAGATACTTTCATTTCTCCCATTTTTTAGATGTGGAAACTGAGGTAACAAAGTGTCTAAAGTTACCAAAGTAAGATCTAGTAAAAGATAAAGCTGAGATTCAAACCCAGGCATTCTGGCTCCTAAGTCCATATTCTAACTGGTGTTCTACTAACTCCTTTCTTAGGAGAGAATAAGAGATGTGAAATATGTTTCTAAAAGTCTTACATTTTGACCTATTTCTACATAGACCTCCATTATTTAGAAGCAGCAGTGTTTTCTATGAAATTTTTAGAAGAACTTGTAACACTAGAAGGAACCGCATTATATGATCATTATTGCAAATTGAAATGGGAGTTGAATAGACAGAGCATGGCTTTCCACAAAATGCTTGTGTTGAAGCCCGATGTTTTGGGGTTGTGGCTTCTGTGTTAGATGAGAGTAATCTTTTTCTAATTCTGTTCACTGGCGAGAATTCAACTGCTGAAAAAGACCAGATGCCAATAAACTAATGGAGTCATAGAAATTATGTTTATTATAATTTGTTTTTCTGACTGTACCTCCAGTGAATGTTTATTAAAAATAGTAAAATCATGATCTTTAATTTTTAAAAGATTGGGATAAGCGTTCTTGGAACCTTCTGGCTCTTGCAATGAGGTCAGAGGTGGTGATGTGTCTCCTCCGTTGACCTTCAGGTGGTATTTGATGTTAGGTCAGCTTTTACTAATGGATTTCCATTTAGAATCTAGAGAAGTTTTTTTTTTTTTAATCTGTGTAAACACAGATTTAGAGAACTAAAATGAAAGGGCAAAGACAGTGTACCTTTGACCCTTGAACAGGGGTTTGAATTAGCATGCACCCTCTTATATGCAAATTTTCTTATAAACACAGAATGTAAACTTAGGCTCTTAATCAAGGCAGCACTTTTCTGTAAGAGTATTCTGTCATTTTCTGTAATTCTCTTTTCCCTAGGTTACTTTATTATAAGAACATAATACATAAATAAAATTTGTTTTTATTAACTGTTTATGTATTGGTAAGGCTTCTCTTCAATGTTAGTAAATAGTACTGATAAAGTTTTGGGGGAGTCAAAAAATTATATGGATTTTTGACAGTGGGGGTGGGGTCGGTGCCTTGATCCCCACATTGTTCAAGGGTCAGCTGTATATAGAAGAAAATGCTGCTGTGTTGTTGAGATAAAGGACTGAGCTTTTCAAAATCAGCAGTGAAAAATAATTCCCTAAGTCCCTACTGCTATAAAAAACCTTGACTATAATTGTTTGGTGGTAGAATTCCAGTGACATTGTGGTATAAACTTCTCTATGGTGTGTAGAAATGAATTGCAACTCATTTTCATCTTGATTTTCTATTCTCTGTGTGACTTTATATTCTTATTTTCAGAGGCATTTTCATCCTAGCTCCATTTATGATTAGATAGATTGAGAATAGTGACAGCAAAGTGCTGACTTAAATTGGGTACAAGACAAATGGCCAGTTACTACCTAACAAGCTTCCACATTACCTGGTGTTTGCAAGTAACAGTTGCTCGTGACTCGTGGAAGATCTGTAAGCTGAAGTTCCTGCGCTTTTCTCCCCTTTGTCCACTTGTTGGCTTTCTGTTTAGTTCCAGCTCTGCTTGCTCCAGGAGTGGACTGCTACCATCTGCTCTGTTACTATATTAATTTCCTATTGCTGCAATAACAATTTGCCACAAATTCAGTGGCTTAAAATTTCATAAAATTATTAGTTCTGTAGGCCAGAAATCTGGAATTGTTCTCACCCAGGTAGAGGTATTGGCAGGGCAGTATTCCTTTCTAGAAGACTCTAGGGAGAGGTAGAAGAAATCTGGTTCCTCCCTCTTCATACTTTTGTAGTCATATCTCTCTCTGTAGCAGAGGAAGGATCTCTCCATTTTTAGCTATTAAGGATACACCTGTTTAAACTGGACCCTCAAGATAATCTCCCCAAGGCAGCGTTCTTAATTTAATTACGTCTGCAAAGTTGATTTTCTGGTACAAAGTGACATAGTCATGGGCTTTCGGTCTTCCAAGATAGACATCACTAGGGGAGGGCATTTTTTTTAGCCACCATAACTATCTTCAGAAAATTAAAAAAAATAAGTTGACTTCGGGTGCGTAACTGTCTAATGCAAATAGTTCTATTGAGTTTTCCACTGCAGGGAGAACCCTGTCCCAGGTTTTCTGACTGTAGTGCAGTGTTCCTTGAATCTGACTTTCATCCATCTCTTTGAACTCATTTCCCAGCATGGACCTCTGCTCTAGCTGGACTCACTTCCCTACAGCCATGAGAAATCTGGCCATGTATGCTTGCAGATGGCCAGGCTGGCTTTCTGCTTTTGTGGTATGTTCCTGTCTATTCTGTTTAATTCAGGACACATCCAGAATTCTAGCCACTAGAGCTTCTTGGCTTTTCCTACTTGTTTCTTGTTCACAATTTCCAAATGAGCTCTTTGTCCATCCATTTATTTTGATGCTGTTGATGTTCTATTTTGTATTGTTGGTATTTATTTTGTGTATGTCTTTGTGTATGTCTTTTTTCCCCCTCAGTTAAGTTTTGAGCTGCTGCAAGGAAAATAAGTACATCAGAAATCTCTGTATATTATTTATAGGGCTAGATTTTTTTATGGCATGGTTTCTCTTGAATTAACAATAGCTTGATTTCTTTTAAACTAAAATCATATTATTTAGAACCTGTTTTGTTTTTGAGAGTGAAAGTAGCTAATTTTATGCTAAAATGTAATCATGAGAAGTATGGTTTAAATCATGTAGAACTGATATGTGTTCTTTGAAATGGTAAATTGGGTCTTTATTTAAAACTGTTGATTCTTTATTTAAAACTGTTGATTCATGAGCATGTACAATTTTAAATTTCTTTGCTTATTTGACAAAAAATGTATAGCCTTTTGATTTTTATTTATTGAATTCGGTTAATTTGCCTCACTTTCTGCCCACTGTTTACCTTGAATTTTGTTCTTTTGACCCTGACTGATTTTAAATGTTGTTGTACAGAATTCCACCAAAGCACCTCTCAAGAGATCGAATGTTGAGAAAGTGACCAATGTGCAGATCCTGGTGTTGTTTGGCATTCTCTTGGTCATGGCCTTAGTCAGCTCAGTGGGGGCCTGGTACTGGAATGGGTCTCAAGGTGGAAAGAACTGGTATATCAAGAAGATGGGTAAGTGTTGAGGTGGGTTACCTATTGAAGTAGGACAAGACAGTTTTTGGAATATCCTTCCAAGTATGGTTTATTTGTAGTGGCCATGACAGTCTTTTCCTCCCTTTGGCTCCTAAGCAGAATATCAGCTTTTCAAGAAGATAAAGATAAGGAGTTGTGTGATGAAGTGAAGAGGGACACATTTGTGGCATGTTTTATATTCAATGATTATTAAGATATATTTTTTGAGTTATTTGCTTGACCTCTGTTGCATTGACAACATAGCATTGACAAATGGGAGTCATGGAGCAGGTTGTGTAATGCAGGATGCTGCCGGAAAAACAAGATCCTGGCTTTGCATTGATTAAATAATTACACAGCATCAATTATGTGGTATAGGCGATCAAAGAGAAAGGATGGCTGAAAAGTGAAAATGTGCTTATCTCATCTAGGGCTTCAGGGGGCAGCGAGTCTGCTGACCATGCATTGATAATCCAGTACTATATGGGAAACCCATGGTTCTAGTCTTATCTACAATGCGTTCACTGATCAGTCTCCGGGATGCAAGATTATACATCAGTTAATGACCCTCTGGGGCATTCCCAGTCATACCTCATGATGTATGACTATTTCCCAACATGACAAGTGCCCTGTTCCTGTTTACTTGAAAGGAACATTGTAGGGTCTCATATTATTTTAGGTCATATAAGTGATGAACAGGATTGTTCTGACCTTATATTGGAATTCAGAACTTCACATAAACAAAATGGCGGTCAAGTGGGCTGTTTAAGTCTAGAAGACCCACAGACCTCTTGCTTGCATCCTTTCTTCTCTTTACTCTCCAAAACTTGACTAAAGCCTCTATTCTGCATGGTCTTCAGTGAACAAAACTTCCATTAAGCCTCCTGTCCCAGTGTCCTCAGTGCCCTCTGAACACCCCTTTAATAGATATCTCCTGCTGTGTGGGCACAGTGAGAGGCATGCTGCTTCTTCCTTCACCCTCACAGCTTCCTTTTATAAGACAGTTCTTTATTGGGAGGGATTGTGTCTTAAAAGTCTCCATTCACAGTTAGTGCCACATAGTAGGTACTCAATAAGTTGCTTAACTTGAGTCTCTAGGTTTATATGTAATATGGACATTTAGAGGAACTGTCCTTGAGAAAATCCCAAACCAATAAGTAAAAGGAAACTGAAAGGGGCCATATGAATGTTCCCATCCCTGTAACAGATATTCTGATTTTCTTCTACAGATACAAGCTCAGATAATTTTGGATACAACTTGTTGACATTCATCATCTTGTACAACAATCTCATTCCCATCAGTCTCTTGGTAACTCTTGAGGTTGTAAAATATACTCAAGCCCTTTTTATAAACTGGGTGAGTGTCACAGCAGCATTTAACATTAGAGCTACTGGAGAAATGTCAACCACTACTCTTTAGTACACGCTCAGAAACAGCCATTTAATGAGTCCTCGCAAAAGGAAGACAACAGCTAGTTTAGGTTTATTCTGGGAGTTAAATTGGCCGGAGACCTAGCAGGAGATCTCAGAGGAGGATGTTTCTGAGTCCCTGAGTTACTAGTTACTTACTATCTCAGTTTCCTTGTCTGAAATGGGAGAGTCTTAACTGTTCCAGGGGTTTTCATAAGGTTTAAGTGAGAAAAGGGAGGCTGAAAACTTTACAGGTCCATGTCTCCTGATGAGTGCCAATGAAATGACTGCATGTGCACACTCCAGTGAAGTCTAACCAGGGCTCAGGGAACAGTCTTGGAGGTGTGTCTGCCTCAATGTCATTATACACCAGAGTTATGCTAACAGTAAGCCTGGATTATATTGGAGGAGTGCAAGTAGACTTGCTCAGGAGCTGACAGGCCATGGAGAGCTGGACTTCAGCAGCCAGTGTTAGTAGATGGGGGCTTTCCTGGGCATTTTTATTTGATCTTCACAACAATCTTGCAGACAAGTCCCTGGTCTCAGGACTCATTGAACCAGAGGCAGTAGCTGAACTCTGAAGTGGGAGTTAGTTTAGATCTGAAATGATACTCTCAAAGCCAAGTCTGTGTATAAACACCATGCTTTCCCTGTATCACTGCATTTCTCTGTGCTAATAACCACTGTATTCTTACCCCCAAATTGAAAATTGGCACATATGTTAACTATTTCTAGTTTCTTTCTGCATTAATCTAAGTGAAAAAATGGATGCTATGCATTTTGTTTGATGTGCCCTCCCCCTTCTCTATCTCAGGACACAGATATGTATTATCTAGGAAATGACACTCCTGCAATGGCTAGGACATCAAATCTTAATGAAGAACTTGGTCAGGTGAGAGTCTCTGGTGGGGACCTAAGGGGAGAGGAATGTTACAAGAACCATGGAGTGATTTTGCAAAAATGATTCTTTGTGAATGTGGTTTAGACACTTGAGCTACAGAGTATTTAAAAGTGTTATTAATACAATGTTCATTCCTTTTGACTTGCTTTTTGAGGCATGGGTATATATTGTCTCCTCAAAGTTATCTGCAAAAAATTTAGTATGGGAAATTTAATGTTATTTTGTACAGTTAAAGTTATTTCTCAGCAGCAAATGACAGAGAAAGTAATGGTTAAGATACTCACATATTGTATAAATATGTTGGGGATAATTTTCAGGATGTGTCTTTATTGTATTTCTTACATATTCTAGATTTTGTCTCTGGAATATTCCAAGGAATCATTACCTAACCCTCTGTCTACCCTGAACCCCTACTGTCTCTCCAGAGTTGTGTTCTGCATTATGTCTTTGTCTTATGCTGAAATTACTACAAAGCTTAGCCTCCTTTGAATGCATTCAATTAAAGATTGTAATTTCATTTTGTACCTCCTGTTTAAACCTCCCAACATCATAATAAGGTGGGTGGGTACATTAGACTAAATTTGCCTCTTTGAACTCTCCCTCAGTGTTCCAGATAAGTTCAGTTATCTCTCTTCTATGTTCCCATCCCATAATAGTCTTTGCAAACATGAATACAGTAAATAAGAGTAAATAGGAATACGGTAAATACGATGATAGTGATGTGGTGTCTATTTCTGTCTTGCGATGTTTGAGCCCATTTGCAGATGTGGATGTGCCAGATAACATCTTAGGTTGCCTTTGTCAGTTCAGCACAGTGCTCAGTATATGATTGTTCTTAGGGGCCTTTAATTGGATGCCAACACTGGAAGGACTGAAAGTGCTGAAGAAGCACCCAGGATGAAATAATTCATCCTCATTGGTGGTATGGGGAATGTTTATTTGGGAAATTGTTTTGAGCTGGAACTTAAAAGTCAAGTTAAAATATAATAGATAGCAGGTCTTGAGAATTCCTTATTTTTTTATATATATATGTTAGCATTTTGCTATAATCTTTTAATTTTTAAAAAAGTAGAAGACAGTGCTTATTTGGGAACTTTTACTGAAATTTTATATTTTTAGACTTGCTATAAAACTCAAAATTTTATAATTTGGAGTTAATGTGTACTAATATACCCATTCTATGTAATATGTTCTTCTTTAGGAACTTTAATATGGGGTAACCAAATAAGGGATCAGAAAAAAAATAACGATAATAATAATAAAAAAATGAACAGGCAACCATATATCAGAGACATTCTGCAAGGGAGTGGGAGGAAGAGGGATCAAAACAGGGAAGAGAAGAACACGAGGGACTATGGTGATGATTCCCGGGTGAATTGGTGGCAGGAGTTGTATAGGGAGTACACCTGAAAGGAGGAGGCATACATTGTTTGAAAATGAACAATGATGTAATTAATATATATATAATGTATGTATAAAAGAAAAAAATAATCTTTTTCCTTATTTAAAGACCCTTTAATTGCTTTAAAAATAATTTCCTGTATATTAGCGCATATTGTGTAATTAATGAAAAGTAGAGAGTGATTCATGTCATTAGTCCCTCTCTGTAAAGCAGTTAGACACAGTTTCCTGAAACAGTTCTTTGAGGTCTCTGAAGCACACCCCAAACAACCACAACACTTCTTTAGAAGCCCACTGAAGAGCTGCAATTTTTCCTGCAGTCAATTCAGGAAAACCATTGATGAAAATTATTTCACAAATTCATGAAATAATGTCCCAGACCTCACACATATACTATACTGATATATATTTTCTAGCTGTATTCTTTATTTAATGGATATGGAAATTGAGTCTAAGAAGGATGAAGTGATTTTTCAGAGTTATATGATCAACTGGTATCCAGAACCTGAACTGGACTATCCTTCTTTTCCTGATCTTGAGTTCTTTCTCCTCTTTGTCATCCCATTATTCTCCTGAGAGAATGTACATTACAAACCACCTGTGCATTGGATTTCACTTATTTTACTTTGGTTTATCGTGGCAACATGGTTTGCTTGTTGAACTCTCCAGAAATTTCTTTTTCCATTTTTGTACATTAAGAGCTCAGTATACTAGGTCTGTAAAACATTGAATACTGAAAACTATGTAATCTTAGCAGTCCATGCTGCTTTCCTGTAATCTTAATTGTGAAGATGATGGACAAATTCATGTTTGTTCTGTGCTGTTTCAGGATCTGCCTTCCCATTCCAATTAGGGGATGGAGTCTGAAAATGACAAATGTTGAGGGTTGCCAGAGTTTGAGTTTCTTGTGACATATTGGATGCTAGAGCAGACTCCTGGCTGAAAGGTCTGGTTATGTGTCACTGAGCTGCCTTGTGGTGGAATCTAGTGCTTTTACTCGTAGACCCAAAGGGACTCCAGAGCTGTTACTGAAGTTTCCTTTGTACATTCCCACACAATTGGACTCCAGAATTGGTCATTTTAAAAATGGTTTTAAACTGATCCAGACATTATAGTGTGTCAATATTATATAATAATATAATTCTTTTGCTTTTTAAATATTGCTTTTTAAATTAATAAAGATTTTGACAAATACAGAAGGAAAGATTTCATTAATTGATATTTGCATCTTATATTCTTGATGTATATTTCCACTATTCTTTAATTTAGGTAAAATACTTATTTTCTGACAAAACTGGAACTCTTACATGCAATATCATGAACTTCAAGAAGTGCAGCATTGCCGGAGTAACATACGGGTAAGTGTGTTTATCGTTTACTGAAAATTTTATTTGTATTTTTCCAATAAAATTTTTATTTTTAGCTATTTAGTCAAATGCTATGACTTTCTGATAGTTTGTAAGGATAGTTGTAAGTGATTTAGGTACATAATCTATTAAATGCATTTAAAATGTGATGGTTCCAACTTTGAACAGCTAAAACATGGTCTATTTCTGCGGATACTAACCTAGTGAGAAATGCCAGAGAATCTGTAAATTTATATTTTGAATCTAATAATTACAAATTTCATCTTCATACTTTTATCACAATACCTCTTATTTGATCATAGTTTTGTGACCACTCTTCCTCTCTCTCTGGCAGTCATTTTCCAGAACTGGCAAGAGAGCCATCCTCTGATGATTTCTGGTGAGTAGAGTCAGGCACGTCTTGCGATTTTGATGGGAAAAGCTTCAGAATAAGTTTACCTTGGCATTTCTTACCTGTATATTTTGTAACTAAAAATTGTTGATGTTATTTCAAGAGAGAACCAGAGTACAATTTAAATATGAATATGGTTTTAAAGTCTAATGATACAATAAGGTTTTTACCAACAAATAACCAGCCCCTTGGTTGAAGACTTCCCATTCACATCCCACCTCCCAGCCAAATTCAACTTTCAGACCATTTGGGGGATATTTATTCCTTATGTTTAAAAACATTATGAATTAATTTGTAAATTAAAAATGTTATATATTAGATTTCCCATAATGGAGACTGAAGGTTAGCACCTGCTCCTCATGTGTGATCTTACCCACCACCTTTGCCCCAACTTTTGGAAGCACCTGAGATTTTCTGTGTATTCTGGGAATACACCCATGTGTTTGGGTAGGTTTATTCTTTCATTAACTTGGGCAGTTAGTGGGCCCTTTCTATTTGGAATTTTTCTCTTTTTAGTTCTTGAAAATCTCCTTTTATTATTTTTAAGATCATTACCCTATTTTTACTGGATCTCCTGTTGATCAGATATTGAGTGTCTGATTCTGTTAACCTTTTCCCATACTTTTTATTTTATTTTCTGATTTTTTTCATTTGATTTATCTGTCCTTTGTAGTGAAGTTTTCATGTGATCTTACTACTGGTTTTCAAAAGCATTCTTATACCCTTGTGTACTACCTATTTCCAGAACTCTTTCATGGAAACTCTGTATCCAAAAAATAATTCCCCTTTGTTCCTTGCATGTAGCTCCTGCTTTCTGTCTCTATAAATACAACTACTCTAGGTACATCATAAGTGAAATCATACAATATCCATTTCTGTCTGGCTTTTTTTTATGTGACATAATTCTTGAAGGTTCATTCATTTGTAGCATGTATTGGACTTCCTTTTTAAGACCGAATAATATTCCTCTGTATGCATGTATATCTACAATCTACATATAAATATGTAGATCTATATATACCTCTTTGTTGTGTGAATAACACTCTAACGAACATGGTATATAAGTGAGTCCCAGCTTTTAGTTCTTTTGGGTGTGTATATACACCTAACAGTGGAATTAGCATGTAAAGTTATGCTTAGCTTTTTGAGCTTTTCTGTAGCAGCTCTGAAATTTTACATTCCTGTCAGTATTTTTACATCATCATAGTGCCTGTTAATTTGTTTTATAGTTTTTGAATAATAGCTGTTCAGTGTGTGTCAAGTGGTATCTCATGGTCCTTTTGATCTGCACTTTCCTTATGACTAGTAATGTTGTCTGCTTACAATTCAGCATTTATACACCAACAAAGTTGATTGGTAGGGCTATGTGTGTTGGGGGACAATGTGGCTGATGACTGACTGGCTTACCTGAGGAATGATCAGTCAGGACCTGCTACTTTGCTAGAGTATCCCTGGCTGTCAGTTTCTGTAGATCTTGTGAACTGGCCAGTCATCCTCTCATGAGAAGAGCACTTCAGTTTCCTGCCAAGGGTTATAAATCTGACTGCAGATATTATGGGAGCTCAGTGGAGGTAGAAGGTTGGTGATCGTACCTTTCAACTCAGCATATAAAGGATTTCAATTAACATTTCTGTTTTGGGAGGATGCCTTACCCTACCTGCCCATGTGCCCAGTGTCCCTGAATTCAATCCTACTCTGGTTTAATCTTTCTAAAGGATGGACCTTCCATTTCTTCCTGGATGGAAGCTCCCATTGCTGGGCTGACTAGGCAAGGGAAGGTTCGTGCAGACTGAGTCTTCTCCCTGTTTTCCACCTACACTGTCTGTACCTCACACTGTTGTTTCTTCAGCCTTTGCAGGGTTCTGCTGAGAGCATCAGCTTGCATTTTTGCTACCCTCCCTTGCAAGCTACTGGCTTGTGTTTACTCTACTAAACTCTGGCAATTATTCAAAGATAAGACTGACATCAACTCTGCTATCCTCTCATCTTCCGTTGTCTTTGAAGAAAGGGTTTTTAAGGAAGAAATGTGAATATGTGACTATATATAGCCCTTTACGTTTTCTTCAATGTAAGAGGACAGGCAGCCATCATCTCAGTTTCATTTCTCATAATTGTTTTGGTCTCCTCTCTACAAGCTCTGACCATAAGTGACTACACAGATTCAACACAGTCTTTCTCCTGTTTTACCTGATTTGAGCAAGAATTCTTAGAAATTTTCTCTTGTGGAAGTTACAGAGAGACACCTAAAATGACAAAGTCATGGTGTTGGTTCTTGCCTCTGTGATTTCTCCCTCTAGTTGCTTTATTCACAGTCATATTAAAGATTTATGGCCTGAAATAATATATAGTATTCCAAATTTTAAAATGTGAATATATATTATATGAATAAAATATATCGATTAATATATAATAATATATTAATATATAACTATTTCAAATCTTGAGGTTTGAAATACTATATAGTACTCCAAATCTTTAAGTTTAATATACATTTAAGACTTTTTATATTTATTCTTGAAGACAGGTGTTTCTTCTTGAAGACAGATTCTTACTAAATTTACAGTACTTAAAGGAACTTTTGAATTGGATAACATTTTCCATTTTCTCTTACAGCCGGATATCTCCTCCCCCAAGTGACTCATGTGATTTTGATGATCCCAGGCTCTTGAAGAACATCGAGGATCATCATGTAAGGCAATCCCTTACCACTAGGATATCTAACTGCTTGTGCAGTTTTATATATATATATATATATGTATATATATATATGAGTAGTGTTTTGAAAAGTGCAATCTTGGAATCTAGGGAGAGATACAACCTCCCATTTATGGTACGAGTACTTCAGGAAAGTGATCTTAAATAAATGCTTTATGATAAACGCTGAACTTGACAATGTAGTGAAGCTATAAAGTAGCAGACCAACTTCTAAATGAGTTTTATGTTCATGGCATTCTCTAATAGTTCATATTTCAGTCACTTTTTTAAGATTTCTCTACAATTATTTCTTCACAGTTGTGAATCTAAGTGGTATCTTTGTATTTGGAAAAGTCATTGCATATCTGTTGAATAAGATAATTAAGAAAACAAAGTAAAACATAATAACATACACCATTGAGCTATGTACCATACATTTGTCGTAGATTTCTCTCCTCCCCTCCCCTCCCCTCCCCTCCCCTCTTCTTCTCTTCTCTTTTCTTTTTTCACTAGATTTATTTAATTGTATTTGACATTTGTAGTCCCCGGGGAGTTCTCACCACTATTTCACCCATGCACCATCACCTCAGTCCCTTGTGCTCTTTATGCCCTCATCCCCATCTTTGCCCTCCCCTCCCTCTGCTCCCCCCATGTTCCCTTTGGTCTACCTTTAACCTTTTGACCTTGTTGAATTTGTTTGTTTGTTTTTGGTTCTAACTGTCCATTTCCTTGAGCTTTCTCTTGTTTTTTTGTTTTCTTCTTTTTTATTTTTTGTTGTAGTTGTTCTTTCACATTCCTCCTAAAAGTGAAGCCATCTGATATTTTTCTCTTGCTTTCTGACTTGTTTCATTGAGTATAAGTCCTTCTAGCTCCATCCATGTTTCTATAAATGGTCCTAGCTTATCATTTTTGATTGCTGAATAGTATTCCATTGTGTATATGTACCACATCTTCTTGATCCAGTCATCTACTCTTGTGCATTTGGGTTGTTTCCAGGTCTTTGACATAGATTTTTCTTTAGCACTTGAGTTTTCTCATGGAAGTGATAAGAAAGATTGACTTGACCAAGGGTTACCCAGAATTACCCAGCAGATAAATGTAGAAATGAGATTCAGAGCCAAACTGTATCACATTTTTGATTTTGACATCTCATTATCTCAACTATTGTAGCAAACCAGTGTTAAGTGTAGGATTGCATAAATTCATTTTTGGTTTAAAGGCTGATCTGAAAAAATAATAACTTCAAAAAGTGCTCAACAACTAGAGTATTTCACAACCAGAACAGTCAGTATAAAATGGAACTAATATGGTCACTTTATTTCTGAAATAAATTTTAGTTTAAGGTAAGTAATCTTGATCAAAGTTAAAACTATTTTTTCCAAAATTTTATTATTAAGCTACATACACATACATATATAATATGCATATTATGCATACTATACATACTACCATGCAAGAGCAATTTTAAGTTGAAGCCCAGAGGACAAATGAATAGAAAAAGTGGCTGAAAGCAGTAGAGGCACTGATGGAACAGCAGAAAGGACAGGCCTCGTTTACAGAAAGACACCATGGTGACTGAAAGCTCAGGAGGCAAGTGGCAAGAGATGGGACTAGATAGTGAGCAGGTACAGTTACTGGGAACCTGAGTTCTTGTGTGTCTCCACCTCTGTCCTAAAGAGAAAGGAAGCCATTAAAGGGTGTTAAGCAGAGCATGATTTAAACCCAACTCTGATGGATGGCGGCAGTGTGCTAACAGATAGATTAACTCAGTTTTGTGTTTGCAGCCCACAGCTCCTTGCATACAGGAATTCCTCACCCTTCTGGCTGTGTGCCACACTGTTGTTCCCGAGAAGGATGGAGACAACATCATCTACCAGGCCTCGTCCCCAGGTGAGGGAGGTGCCCTCTGTCCCCTCTCTGGAGACTTGGGTGTTTGGCCTGCTTGGTAGAGATGTGGTGGAGTTGCCTGCCCACAGCAACCCCACTTCACAGGTCATGGTTCATTTCCAAAGAAAGCTGTGGGGCTCTTGACTTTAGAAACAGTTTGATAGCAGAGAGACCCCAGACACCTCAAATTTCCTAGCAAAGTCACTGTGCTAGACAGAACTGTCCATGGGAGCACCCACTTCTCTTCTCACCCCCATCTGTCATGGAATTTCTAAGGGCTGATGAACTGTACCAGAGCACAAACTCTCTCCCCACTTCTGTGCTCTGTGAGTTTCCCAGTCTTAGAACCAAAGCAGTGCTCGCTTAGGAATGTTTAGTCAAAAAGTCGTGAGAACATTATGTTTATGAGAGAGAACTTGACCCAACCGAGAGTAGTAGATAGATAATCACTCTTGTCCTGGTGAATTTTAGCAAATCCTGTGTCTTCCTGTCTAATGGAAATGCTCCTTCCAGGACCCTGGTGGTAAAGAGTGAGAGAGGCCGCTATATCCCAGGCTTGCTACGATGCGTATCAGATGAGGCCTCTAAAACTAGTGTGGATTTTGTTACTGAAAAGTAGTGATTACTAAACAGAATTCTATCATGCCCAGCAGTTAGTCCATGTCGCATCAACTCTCTATTGACAGATGAAGCTGCTTTGGTGAAAGGCGCTAAAAAGCTGGGCTTCGTCTTCACCGGCCGAACGCCATACTCGGTCATCATAGAGGCGGTAAGGGGAAGTCCTGGGCGCCTCTCAGTGTTGTCCACTGTCTGCTTTTTGGGAAGACTGTATTTTTGAAATGGCATATCTACTGTAAATTTGATAGCTGTGTGCCTAGTTTGTTTTTTTTCCTATGAGAGACTAGACCTGTTTAAAAGCTGAGGCTATTGTATGATTATATTATCTGATTCATGTTTTTTTGTTTGCACTCCAGTAATTTTTCTCAAAGATGTTTCCTCATACATCTTTCATATTTGCAGCAAAGAACTTACTTAGCAAGCCTACTCAGTGTTCTGAAATTGTTGAGGAAGTAACTTCATGGCTGACTCAACCTGGAGAACAGAATCTGTGTCTCTGTCTTTTGAGCCCCACTACCTAGTGGTTTTTGTGTAATGAAGTCCTCACTTCATTGGTTTCTTTGGGCTATTTGGCTGATATATATATGTATATATACACACGTATATATGTGTACACGCATATATATAAAGATTTTTTTAAAAAAAATATTTATTTATGCATACAAGAGCTGGGGTATAGGCCAGAGTCGTGGGAGGTGAGAGGATTCACCAGAGACAGAGTGGGGAGCAGAACAGGCAGATGGACTGAAATGCACTGCTAAGGAGAGCAGCCGGCAAAGCAGGAGAGATCTACTGTGCCATGTGGGTCCCCTCCCCGGCTGGCAGCAGGGATCGAACTTGTGCTGCAGTGGCTGCGGTTTGCTTCATAGTTGCATTGCTTAACCCCCTGCGCCACCAGGGAGGCCCTATATAAAGATCTTAAGTGCCAAATCCGTTCATACGCACAAACACACACAATTTTTTTCTCCCTCAAATCAAGGCGTTTATCTTACATTTTTCTCTGAGTTTCCCTTTCAGGGAGCCAGAGGGAGAAACTCAGTGAGAGGAAAGTATTTAAATCAAGAATCACAAACAACAACATAAACCAGTTAACTTAGTATAAAAAAAAGTAAGATCAAATGGGCACCCCTGAGATGGGCAGCAGGAGAAGTGATAGCTGGAAATGCAGGGCATTGGCATTTGTCCTGGTGGTCTGTTAGCAGAACTGAGTTTTCTACTGTCTGAGGGGCTGTTGCCTTCTCTGTCCTCTGCCTTTCTCTGCCCCTCTTGGATTATTATGGTTTATGGCTTTATTCACTCTTAAATCCCCAGACCTTTTTAATGTATTTGAAGTTCATTTTCAACTGGTGTAATAACTTGATATTCTTTCTGATTTGAAAGTAGTCCATTTTCCCCTTTATTTATATGCTAAACCTATGAAATATCAGCCTTATTCAAAGCACCCTTTCCTTGGCATTTACAGTTTGTTTTTTTAGGGAGTTCAGAGACTCAGATAATTATTTTTACTTTATTTCAACAAAGAGAGGGAATTTAGCTTAAGGAAATATGCAATCATCATAAGTTGGAACAAAGTACTGCCTGAATATTGAATTTCCTGCATAGAAGCTTTTCACAAAGGGGGTCTCTTCCCCTTAAGGTTAAGGAGACGTTTGACCTTCACCAACAATTTTTTTTGTTGTATGACTGCTGAACTTCTCTGCACTGCAGTGTGAGGGATTTGGCAGGCTGTGGACTGGCAGAGCACAGCGGGAGAGACCCAAGACAGCGTGGCTGCTTTTGCCTTGCTCCCAGTGCCAGATGATTACGGGAAGCTCGGGAGCCCGTGGGTGGTGTCGTCACAGGGTTAGATGCTGATGGAAAGCATCCCTTTGTCATCTGTTCAGGGTTTAAGGCCGTGTTTCTGGGAATAGAAATGACTAGCTGATTCATTAGGATTCGCAAATAAGAAGATCTCTTTAAAAATTCTGAACTATCATCACTACTGATGTCGTTAAACAACCAGTTCTTAGCTTGGTTGGCAGGAGAGTCCACGGCTGCCCGTGCAAGTGGTTGATGTAGCAGAGATTAAAAAGGGGGCTCAATCCATGAAGGGGAAAGCCCCAGTACAGAGGACTGGGGTGGCAGCAGCCACGGGGACCTGACAAAGTGGGCACAGACTGAGGAAACAAGGACTTGTGATTGTACAAAGAGGAATGAGGCTATGAAGGCTGGATTAAAGCAGGTCATTAGTTGTGTTCTAAGATGGGGAATTGTGAGTTATTCAGGGCACTGTCACCATTCATGAGAAAGCCGGGCACAGCCGCAGAAATGAATTCAAACTTAGACTGTTCAACTCCGAAGTCCACATCCTTTCCTCTGTGATATACTGAGAAAATGCAGAAGATTATATTAAAAAGTTTTAAAATGGTACACACATAATCTTTCTCTGAAAAAAAAAAAAAAAAAAGAATATTGAGGTTCCAACTTTGAAGAACTCGAAGTAAAAAGATGTAGCTTAATTGTCTGAAAATCTGATGCAAATACATCACCCCATATTTCTAAATAAAAAATTACAAAATCTTTGAACTCCAAAAATTTTTCCCCTAAATTTAAGGTATAGGTATTTGACAGAAAAACCTAACAAAACTGACAGGACACTATTTTTGGTCTTTATGGATCTCAGTGTAAATAGTGCATTTTGCTGCAGCACAATCTTTTGGTACTCCTATCAAATATCTAGAATTCTGAAATAAAATTCGGTAGCATGGGTGGCCCCACAGGTTTCACATGCACCCGAATACTTGGTTTCCTTTAACTAAGTCTTGGAAGTAGCTATTTCAAGTAGCTCAGAAGTCCATTACAGCTGCCACACTGCAGGGAGAAAAATGAAAACTTCGCCAGAAGGGGGAGCTATGACCCCACCAGACTGACCTTTGGGAAAACTCAATGACGAAAAGGCTTTGCAGACTCACAGATGACAAGAGAATGAGACAGGGAGATTGATGGCTGTTTATCTGTCTGTTGAGAGATGTTGATTGGGAACCCAGTTGTTTTGTGACTTTAATAATTTATATATGAGATAAGAGCCTGTTTTTCTTCCTTTAGATGGGACAGGAACAGACATTTGGAATCCTTAATGTCCTGGAATTTTCTAGGTATGTTTCTCTTTCATGACTTGAAATAAAAAAATACATGTATTTTACATCTTCATCAGAGTGTTTGAATGACTTTGTTGTGGGATTAAATATAGTACTTAAGCGTTTAATAGAATTATTTCCTCAACCTCTCTCTGTGGAATTTGTGACTTTCATTAAAGAATGCAAAGCAAGTCATTCTTTGTTTTTTCAACTGAAATATTATCCTTCCATGTCTTCCTCTTTCTTTAGGCTTCCAGAATGTGGTGTTTTTGCACTAGCAGATGCAGACATGTCTGTATGGTCTGGAGTGTGTGTTCAGGGCATTATTGCTATTGGTTTTCCCCAGGTCCCATAAAGTCCTGCCCCATGCTCCATCCATCTAAGCGGTCCCATGCGAGATCTGGGAAACTGACGAATCAGGACAGATTAGATTGATTCATCAAGTTGC
The DNA here is from genome assembly GCA_019455555.1 of Galemys pyrenaicus. NCBI lineage: Eukaryota > Metazoa > Chordata > Mammalia > Eulipotyphla > Talpidae > Galemys > Galemys pyrenaicus. Next base: position 13,635,009 of record JAGFMF010011574.1, read on the forward strand.
AGGTTTGGCCCAAGTAGGTCAGTTCTGGACATATTCAGACTCATTCTTCCCCAGTGTGGTTTACTTAATTTAAGACCTAGGAATAGTTATTGGATTGTTTGTTTCCCTAGATCATTTATAGGTTGAGATAAGAAAAACTATCTTAATGTTTTGTTTCTTTGCTTCTTCTTAACACTGCACTATCAACACTACAACACCGTTCATTTCCTATTATTACAATTAGCTGAAACTTTCAGTAACCTTTGTGAAATGATTTACAAGTTGTATGTTTCGTCTGCTTTATAAACTATTAGAAAAAGATAGTTTTTGACTCTCTCATAGGAAATGCTTTCCAGTCCTGTTTTTAGTTCTAGGACTACAAACTTGAGCTTTCAAGAGTCAAGAACTCTTGGGGTTGTGTATTCAAAGGAAGACAGAAATGTTTGATAAGAGTAAGTAATAGTTCATGGAGGGAGTGGGGGATTACAGTGTCTATGTGTGTGGATGCAGGGGACAACCCAGGCATTTCTCTAGACATTGTTTGCCCCATATCTAGATTTTGTGCCCCATCTCTAGTTGTGGTTCTGGAAACTGCTGTTGTATGACTACATTAACTGGGATCAGCAATATTGGAGGCATGAGGACGAGAAAGGGAGTGAATTTGCATGGAGAAAGAGAAATAAGTGAATTTGCATGGAGACACAGGATGTATTAAAGAAAACATATGAGAGAATAAGAGTGAACAAAAGGATCATTTGTAGTTAGATAGTTGACTATCTTTTTCCAGATGCTACTTAATTCTCAAAATATTTTTTTAACATACTGGTGGCTTTATACTTTCAAGTACTGAAATGCTGGGTAAATAACTTAGCTGATGAAACCAGACTGTTGGGTAGCTGGGAGAGAATTCACATCTAGTCAGAGTGCAGTGGCTTATGATGTAGGAATTTACACAAGGCTGGAGAGAGAATGCTCCCTACTTCTAGGAGCTTATAGTCTGTTGGAAAGAACTTTACAAACAGGCTAAAGAGATGGGCCCCTGTACTTGGGATGCATTTCAGACAAAGGCATGGGACAGAAGGGCTAGAGGAGGAGAATGAAAGTTCTCTGATATACTTGAAACTTGGGTGGTTTGAGAGGATGAATAGGAGAGGCAGTGAGGCTACAGAGGTGGGTGGAGACCCAGCAAGAAGAGGAACCTATAGGTAATGGGGAGCAGATGAAACCTAAATTATGAAAGATAAATAACTGTACATATCCAAGTGGGAAAAGGGGCCATGCACCCTACCTTCATGCTAAATTACGAGTGTTTTACAAATTTGTATTTTCTTTCTACTCCATTTACAGTGAAGAGCTTTTGAGTAAAGTGGACTTATACTGATTATTCCAATTTGCTACATATTGGACACAATATTTTTGAGCAATGAAATAAGGAACAGTACTTTTACAGAGTATTGTCAGAAGTAAATTGGATATACATGATAGATGCACAATCCTTCATTTCTGTCTCTGACACTAGTAATAGCTGTGACAGTGAGTTTCCATGACAGAGAAAGGAATAGAAAAAGTAGGAAATATACTACTATAAAGTCTGACTTTGAGGGAAAAGGGGGAGGAAAAATGAGACCATTTGAGGGGCCATCTTTTGAATTGTTTTGGGTTTAACTATGGGAAAAGGACCCTATAAAAGAGACCAATGGCAACTTTTTTTCCTTTCTTAAATTCTTACAGTGACAGAAAAAGAATGTCTGTAATCGTTCGAACTCCTTCAGGACAACTTCGACTCTACTGTAAAGGGGCTGTAAGTACTGGCGGAGTGTCTGATGTAGTCTTTGGTTGTTTTTCCTAACTGCTAGCCTCATCACCCTTTCTAGTTTCCCCCAGATTTAAAGGCTTTTTCAAGTTGACCATGAAATTGACTTAATTGTCAGCCCACTAAAGATCCTGATGGTTCAAGCCAATGTGGCAAAGATGGCCAGTGAAAAGGTTGCTTTTAGCCAGTGGTTGGTTTTAGAAACAGTAACTTGATGTGTCATTAATATCCCACAGTGTAAGTTTTTTTTTTTTAAAGATTTTTAAATTTATACATACAGGAGCTGGGGTACAGGCCAGGGTCGTGGGAGGTGAGAGGATTCACCAGAGACAGAGTGGGGAGCACAACAGGCAGATCGACCGAAATACACTGCAGAGGGTATCAGTAGGCCAGGCAGGAGAGTTTCCCTGAGCCATGTGGGTCCCCTCCCTGGCCGGGGATTGAACTTGCACTGCTATGCTGCAGATGCTTCATAGTGCTGCGCTCAACTTGCTGTGCCACCAGGGAGGCTCCTGCAGTGTAAGTTCTGATTCAAGTTTTACCACCTTTGAGTTATGACTTTGACAAGATCAGGTAATCAGTTCTATAGCAGCTCTGTTTTTTAGTTGTCATAGTATATATTTTTTTTATTTTTATTTTTTTAAAGATTTGTTTATTTATGCATACAAGCACTGGGGTACAGGCCAGAGGTGTGGGGGGTGAGAGGATTCACCACAGAGAGCGGGGAGCAGAACAGGCAGA
>JAGFMF010011574.1:13637547-13694560 GCA_019455555.1 Galemys pyrenaicus
GAAGTACACTGCTGAGGGGAGCAGTGGGCACAGCAGGAGAGGTCTGCTGCACCATGTGGGTCCCCTCCCTGGCCGGCAGCAGGGATCGAACTCGTGTTGCAGTGGCTGCGGTTTGCTTCATAGGTTGTTGCTTAACCCACTGCGCCACCAGGGAGGCCCATAGTGTATTTTTTATTCACAGTTACATGAATAGGTACAAGAGTATTGTCCACTGTGGTCACATTATTACTGCACCCCTTGGTCAGTTTCCTAGGCCAGGCCTTTTGTCCTAACTCCTAGTAATCGAATCTAAATGTATTATCTCTAATGAAATATGTTTTTGCTTTTGAATCTTACTTGGACAACTATAACCTGTTAAATTGTAGTTTTATGTGCTGAGGGAAAGAATTATTAAACTTATTTTAAGAGGCTGTGTCAAGAATACTAAGCTATACATAGGATCAATGCTTTAATGAAAATCTTATTAATCCTCACAAATTGTGGGAGAAAGCATGATCTTATGACTACACTGTGATTAGAGCTTTTAAAAAAATGCCTATGAATTCTAAAAATATAATGGCTGGACCCATTCAAGAATTCTATGTTCATAGTGAAAATTTATTGATACATCAAGATCACCTAGATTATGTTCTCACATGGTAATTCTTTTTTTTTTTTTACAGTTCATTTGTATTTGTATTCTACGTATCACATAAGGGGGCCTCCTTGGTGGCGCAAGGGGTTGAGCACCGCACTGTAGGGCTTCCACAGCCACTGCAGTGAGTTCTAACCCAGGCCAGGGAGGGGACCCACATGGTGCAGCAGACTTTCCTGCCTCGCCTGCTGCTCCCCTCAGCAGTGTATTTCTGTTGATCTTCCTGTTCTGCTTCCCACTCTATTTCTGGTGAATCCTCTTACCCCCCCCCCCCCCATGCCTCTGGCCTGTACCCCAGCTGTTGTATGCATAGATAAATAAATCTTTAAAAAAAAAAAGAAGGTTGTAATTATATAATAGTGTAAATAGGAAAATGCTGCAGTGATGTATTTTATTTTCATGGGATTTAATTTCCTTCAAACTGTTGGTCCTAGGTAAACTAGATTTCTGAAAAAAAGATTTTCATCTCCTAAAACTGCAGTTTGATGGAGGTCTGTGACATCTGTCCCCCAGCCCTGCTCATCAGTCACAGAAGCTACCACAGGGTGATGTGCTGTGTCAAGTCTGTGTGTTTCTCAGCTGAACTGGGTTCTGTGTCTAGTGTGCCTGTCCCCTGGATGGGGACTTCCTCCAAGTCAGGTAGCAAGAGTGCACCTGAAGAATTGAAGATGTGCATTTTACCCTTTCTGTTCTGCAAATGAGTGTTATACGTTGTGGTGTGAGTTTTGCCAATTTGGGTGAATGTAGGTGCTGCTGTGTTCCTGGTTGTTATCCTGGCTCCTGTGGGCCTCTCCAATATGTTTTTGTTTGGACACAACCATACTTGATTTGTTTCCCAAAGCTCATGACTGAATCCAGCCAAGAGCTATATTTCTTCTTACCCACTCAAGTATTCACATGCATATTGGATAAACACCATTAAAACAAAACTATGTTTAGAATGCTGACTGCAAGGTTGACTTAAGGTTTGCCAGTCACAACATTTCCCTATTTTATAGGATAATGTCATTTTTGAGAGACTTTCAAAAGATTCGAAGTACATGGAGGAAACACTATGCCATCTGGAATATTTTGCCACAGAAGGTAAGTAAAATTGGGATTTTTTTTTAACCATTGAAGTTTTGCTTTCTCTTGTTTATGGCATTTATGCCTCTTGCCTGGGTACGCCGTCAGGCACTGAGCAGATGGTCATTTTGTACAGCACTTGGCTTGCTTCATAGGAGTGTGTTTTCCTGGTGCTGATTCCTGGCCCCACACTCCACCTCTGGGTCTATGACAGTGAGAGGGTGCGTTGGAAAGTCCATACTCCACTACCTCCACGTGACTGCTCATTTTAGCCTGAAGAACAGAAGGGAGAGGCAGCCAACTCATGATATCTTGAATCATCTTGTATTAAGAAATTCAGTTTCATAGAAAATGCATGTTATCTCCCTGTCCTTCTCTTTTTAATCCTTCGGACACTAACCTATCTGTGTCTTACAGCAGTAATAACTCATTGAACCCACAGAAAACAGGAAAGGCATTCTCTGAAAGGCTTGAAACAACACTGATGTCAGGTTTTCCCTGACATCACACTTGAATGTGAAGAAAGCAGGAGCCCTGCTGAAATGCTGACTGCGGCTTCTCCCTTCATGTGTTCTGACGGCTGTGTGTGTGCACCTGCACCCTGCCCAACAGGGTGGCTGCCTGAAGGCCGGATGTTTCATGTGATAGCACTTTGGGGGTTTATTGCTGTCTTGAAATGTACTTCCTGCCTCCTCTGCTTGCTGATACCTGCCTCCGGCACATGCCCTGCTGGGTCCTGCACACTTCTGCACTTCTTACTGTGGGACTCCACGCTCGTGGCTTCTCATGTATGCTCAGCTTTATAGAAGAGGCGGTTCATTGAACATACAGGAGAGTTGTTTTTATGTCCCCTTTCATATGCATGAAAGTTGGATTGGATTGGAGCTTCCTAAAAAACAGTCGGTTTCTTTAACATTTTTTTGAGCAGGCTGGTATAAAATGGAGCCACGTTTTGTCCTCTTTGCCCCCGTTGCCAGAGGAATCACCGCAATGCACTGTGACTGTTTTGCAGGCTTGAGGACGCTGTGTTTGGCTTATGCTGACCTCTCTGAGAATGAGTATGAGGAGTGGCTGAAAGTCTATCAAGAAGCCAGCACCATATTGAAAGACAGAGCTCAGCGGTTGGAAGAGTGTTACGAGATCATTGAGCAGGTAACTGCACGCGATACAGTCATTATGAGCCTTATGGGGGGCTTAGACACCTGTTGAATGGAGTCTTTAAAGAGTAATCCCTTGCTGTCTAGTGATATTCTTTGTAAGTATCACAATTAACCACTTGCTTTTAATCATTTCTTTTTTAGAAACACAGAGTTTTTATGAACTATCTGAAAGGGCTAGCCACCTAGCTAAGTAATAATATCTTAAGAAGCATCAGGTCAAAAACAGCATCAGTGACTTTCTAAATTGCCTAAGCTTGGGCTCTAAGGAGATTAACTCGCCCTGCTGAATTTCAGAGCAAGTGGAGGGGCAGGCTGGTTGGACAGCGTACTCACTAAGAATCTGCACACTTATTCTAGTAATTTTAGAATATTATTTGCTTTGCTATGTATCTCCTCCATATTGCTTATTTTTTTGTTTTGTTTTGTTGTTCTTTTCAGTTATCCCATGGCATTTAGTAGCTTTCTATGTATTGGGTTCCTTCAACTCTGGGTGCTGGATATCAACTTTTGTTTCAACTTCTTCTGCCAACAACTATTGGTCCATTCACTTTCCAGTTTATGTAACTCTGAAATTATTACCTGCCTACTCTTTTCTTCTGTTGTGTGTATTTTAATTTCCTTTTGCTCTTTTATACTCAGTTTTTGTTTGAGTTTCATTATATCCACTTGTTTGTTGTTTTAATGGAAGTTGGGTAGTAGAATTCAAGTGTCCTTTTGCCTTGCATTACTGGAAATATAAAAAAGGCAATTAAATGGGTGATATACCCATGTGGTACTACGTATGCATTTATTGCTCAAGATGTACATGGATATAAGACCTCAAACCATAACATACATGGAAGAAAACATAGGCAAAACATTCCAGGACATAGGTTGCAGTGATGTCTTTGAGGATTCCTCTTCAATCGCAAGAGAAACGGAATATAAACAAATGGGACATTAAACTGAAAAGTTTCTGCACAGTGAGAGAAACTATCATTAATACAAAAAGATACCCTACTGAACTGGAGAAGATATTTGCATATCATAGATCTGACATGGGTCTGATATCCAAGATCTGCAAAGAACTCATACAACTCAACAAAAAAGAAGCAAAGAACCCAATCAAAAAGCAGGCATAGAGCTAAACAGACACTTTTCCAAAGAAGAAATAGATTACCAACATCCACATAAAAAAATACTCATCATCAATTAGTACCAGGAAAATTCAAATGAAAACCATAAAGAGATACCATCTCACGTCTATGAGAATGGCCTATATAAAAATAACCAGAAACAGCAACTGTTGGTGAGGATATGTAAAAAAGTGTACTCTTACACACTGTTAGTGGGAAGGTAGACTGATCCAGCCCTTGTGGAAAACAAAATGTTTTCATTGTCCAAATATTAAATAGATCTAGCTTATGATCCAGCAATTCTACTCCTACATATCTATACAAAGATGCAAAAATACTGATTTGAAGGGATATATGCACTCTTATTTTCATTGCACTACTGTTTACAATAGCAAAGCTATAAAAACAAATTAAGCATCCCAAAACACATGAACAAGATGTGGTATATATACATAATGGAATACTACTAAGCTGTAAAAAAAGATAAACTCTTGCCATTTGCTACAACATGGATGGAAATGGTGTGGATTATGCCACGTGAAATAGTCAGAAGGAAAAAGAGAAATACTGATGGTTTCATTTATAGTGAAATACAGAGAAACAAAATAAAGAGTCAGATAATCCAAACTAATAATACACTGTAGAAGTCTGGCTATAGAATAGAGGTTACCAGAAGAGGAGGGGGAAGTTGGAGAGCAGATTTGTGGAGGAGGCTCAATGGACTACGTGCCTTAGTGTTGAGAATGGTGTCGTAACATATGTCTACAGAAGTGTGGTCCCATTCTGCTGAATCATGTACAGTTTGTTATTGCAATTAAAACAAATAAAGAGTAAAAAGTGGTGATTGGCTCTTCCCATGGTCAGGTCGCCAAGTTGAGGTGTTCTGACATGGAGAGACTCAGAGGAGGCCAGTAAACTTAATAGACGCCCTGTGTGAAGACTCTGGAATCTTCCAGACTAGTAGGCAAACCAGTTCAAAGCTTTGCATGTCACACCCCTCCCCAGTGTGAACTGACCCTTTCTCTACCACGAAGAGGACCAAAAGGGAAACATTTTATAGCTTGTCAATCTTAACTTGATTGTTTTCTTCAATGTTAAATTCTTAATGTCTATATTGTATTTAAGTGTACCATTTAGAATCAGTTTCTGTCATGTGTTAGCACTAACATGACATTTTACTCATTAGTGTGGAGAGAGGCAGGGGTCACAAAGGATAACTTGTTCAGATGCTCTCCTGCCGGATGACCTGTATTCTAACATGCTCATGCACGAAGAAATAAATGACATGTAAAGTGCTGCCTGTGTGGATGCAGTAGTTCTAACATTGTGAATAGTTTTGTTGTGCTGTACATCTAAATACCACTAATTATCTGAAAACAAAGTTTACCATAGAGGATATAGCTGTCAGAACATTTGACTGCCTCTCTTTTGCCTTGCTTTTACCACTAATGTTGCTCAATCTTTAATTGAAGATATTTTTCAATCTAGAATTTACTGTTACTTGGAGCGACAGCCATAGAAGATCGCCTTCAGGCAGGAGTTCCAGAAACCATAGCAACTCTATTGAAGGCAGAAATTAAAATCTGGGTGTTGACAGGAGACAAACAAGAAACTGCAATTAATATAGGTAATTTTTTAAAATAATTTTTTTGATGTTGATTTTTGTATTATGTTTTTAAAATGTCTCTTAGAAGTACCTAGGTGTTCCTTAATGTGTTGACACATGATGTTTTCTAGAACTCTTCATTCACAAGGCCAAGAAAAGTTTACCCAAACCAAATGGAGATGTTCTTATGAGCATAATCTGCCTGTTTTAAATGTTAAAATTGTTATATACCCCTGAAAGGTGTTAAGCACACTTATATACAGTGTATAAAATTCAGCAGTTGACAACTTTGATTTACTTAATGCTTTCTTTACAGAATTTTAGTCTAAGAGATTAACAGCATGTTTTGATTAAGTTTAAAATTAAATTTTGATCATATACATTTTAAGTATTTTAATGATGTTACCAATGGATAGGTCATTTTTCTGAGAGGCTAGCTTCTTTCCATCCCTTCTAGGGTAAATGGAAAAGTTGTCAGGCTTTTCCGCCCTCCCGCCATTGGTGTAATGATGGACACCTGTGGTCCTGCACGCATGCCTAGGTGGGCGCGTGCAAGTGGGTGCACCTGGGTTTAGACACGGGAGTATAAGGGCGGTGTCACGAGGGCGCCAGAAAAGGAGAGAAGACAAGAAGAATAGAAGACTAGAGAGAGAAGAATAGAAGAAGAGCAGAACAAGAGAAGAACCAGCAGCAAAGCAACCGAGAAAGTAAGATGTGCTAGGGGCTAGGAGGCCTGCCAGCCTCCTGGCCCCTGGCCCCCCTTCCTGTCATGTACCTGGTCGACTCTGATATAATGGCGCAATGCAAGTCTGTTAAAAGTCACTGAGGGCTCCAGGACTCCTTGTCCCATCTGCTCAGAATCATCGAGAACTTGCTCTGTGCCCCTTCCTAGCACCTGGCTGGATTGATGAGCTTTTTGCTTTCTAAGCATCACAGAAATGAAAACTGAAGAATGGGAATTTAAGTCCAAATAGTATAATTAGTGCTAAAGAGAAGCATGTTTGAAATTTGAAAAGTAGCTGAGACTACTAATTTTTAAAAATCTAACTTTTTAAAAATATTTAGAAATTGTTATTTATGTCACCATTATGCTGTTATAAGCCTTGAGCATTTGTGATAAGATGTACTACATGTCTTAAGTATTTATAGAAACAGACCTTTTGTGATGTTCAATTCAGAAAGAAACACTCTAGGACATCAGAATTGAAGTGCCCTTTTCCTATTTGGGACAGTCTCCTTGGAATACCATCAACTGAATCTAATATGCCTTTTTCTGGACACCTTCCCTTTTGAATCAGCTCTAGCTCCAGATACTCTCAGATGTAGACAAACCTTTCCTATGGGTTGAATTTCACTTTTTTCCAAATAGATGAAAAAATTTAATGATTTAATTAATCACTTCTTACCTAAGTTGTAGATAATCAAATGTAATTTGGGCTTGCAAACAATTAACATTGAAAAATTAGAGTCACAATAGTGATATGTGTTTCATGAACAGTCTTTAAAGCATTGACTATCCATAGATTTGTGCTGGTTGTCTCTCAGATGCATGTTTTTGGAGAAGACTGTGATGGTCTCTCTTTCTCTTTGTATGTGTGCGTATGCATGCATGCATTGGTCATCAGGTATTATTTCCCATATACATGTAGTTTGATATATAGCCTCTTTCATATAGGTGATTGCTTGCCTGAAATACTTATTTGAATTTAAAGGTATGCTTTCTGCTCTCTAAGAGTGATACAAAAGAAGTGAGTAACCCCTCAAGTTAAAATATAACTGTAATGATAAGCTTTCTTCCTTCTAGATCTTGAGTGTTCCTGCTGAACTAATGGCCTTTTATGCTCCTAACCCCAGCCCTAACTTCCTTAAGTGCTTTCTTGTGTTTGCTGTGAGTGAGAGTGTGCTGACAAGGTGATAGCTGGAAAATTACCACTGCCCTCTCTCCCCGTCTCAGCTCAATCACTCCACCCCAGGGGAACACATATACCCCTTTTCCTGCTTGTTTATTTTATCGTATATAAGCTTATCAGGGTTTAGCTAGGTTTGGAATAAACACAAAGGAACTCAAAGGACTGACTATCAACCAAGAAAACAGAAATGGGTTATTTTCATGAAAAAAGTTTTGCTTTCACACAGTGAGGCTTCTCTGAGCCTTATGAAATAATTGACACCTGTCAGCATTTTGTTTTTTAAGTAACAGTTAAATCTTTTGAAATTTTTTTAAAAGACAGTATAGCTGTTATTGTTATTATTAATAAACACAGAAACCAAAAATGAGGAGTCAAGGACAGACTGGGGACACCTGGTGGGGAGGGGAGAGGGAGGGTTGAGGGAAGATGGGAACACGAGGGACTGAGGTGWTGGTGCACTGGTGAGATGGTGATGGGGAATACATGGGGATTACAATTAATGGCAAGTATATGTAAATTTTAAAATATTTTAATAAAAAAAAAGAAGAAAAAAAAAGACAGTATAGCAACTTTTGTAGTTTTGGTTCCAGAAGCATTCACACCCATTACATTAAAGACAATTTTTTTTTTATATTTCTTAGTGGTTATTCCTTAAGACCATTAGAGGATAAATTTTCAAAGTTGTATATTTATTCTGGAGCTTTTCTCTGTTCATATTTATTTTTCTAGTGTATCAGTAGAATTCAAACATATCTTTGGTGTTGCTATGTTTGCTTCTGCCAGCTGGGGAACTGATGTCCCTTCTAAGAGCCATGTCTGAATTTTTTTTTTTTCACTTTGCATTCAGAACACTTGTAATCCTGGGTGATATTGAGGGATTAAATATAATTTTGTGATGGAGACTCTCTGTTGAGCCTACAAATGATGAAAAGGCCCAGCAATATGTGGACATGCAGGCATTTCATTAGGTTTGCCCGTGTCGGACCACAGGTGCTAGCTACAAGCAGCACGAGGTCATGCTGCAGATACTTTATGGGTTCTATGCCTGATTTCTAGTTATACATTTCATTGCTCATGCCGTCAGTCTTATGGCCCATTTACTTACAGAATAGTCTGTATAATTTAGTGCATTCTACATACGTTTTAGTGTATCCAGAAGATCCTTGGAAAGAAGTATCTTAGTAATTTCTACTTCCCGATTAACCAAGGAAAATAGAACCAATGAATAGAGTGCTGACTACTTCACTGTGCTGAGAGTGGTCTTCTGAACACCGCCTTTGGTCTTTACCAACATACAGCCTTCTGATTCAAGGGGGAATTTCAGGCGCAGGGCTTATCTTAAACAGATTCATATAGCTTTCCCAAAATTGTTCTCCGAAATTTCAGTTAGAAGGCAATGCTGCTGCTAGTCATCCATTCTATGAAACACATTTTTTTCTATTTTGACATCTGTGAATATTTATGATTGTTGACTCTTTCAATTTTAATTTACAACATTTCTTAGATAGCGAGAGTCCACCTTTAGAGGTTACATTTGGTTTGGTTGGTGTTTGGGTTCATTGGCTTTCCTGAGCATTTGATGTATCTGTCTGCCTCTGCCTCTGTCTCTCTCTGTATATGTGATAGTTTGAGATTTTAAAATTAAGTGTAACTTTTAGTTCATGTTTTGAAAATGAACATGTTTAGTCAAATTAAGTTCCAAGATATTTGTGCCTCTTGTGAACCAATGAGTAGTATGTTGATACAGTCATCTTGCCCGTGGGTTTTACATAGTTTGGGATGGGCATGATGCCAGAATCCTGCTGTTCTGTGCTTGAATTTATGCTAAGTAACTGTGTTTCATAGAGTTGGCAGTTTTCTTTTTTAGCTTAAAAGGTTGGCGTCAATTAGTCTAAAATGAAATTTCCTAGGTAGTTTTATGAATTGTGTGGTTATCATTTCCTTACTACTGGATAAAACATCTATTAAATAGTTAGATAATAGATTTGAAATTTCAGGGTATGTATTTTTTTTCCTAATGGATGTAGGATGAGTGAGAACAAAATCTTGGTGGGTATTCCATTTTAAAGTCATTAAGTTGGAAATAGCTTTCACCATAAACCATTTCTGAATTGGAATTCCACCATGCCTTCCTCGGCATTTAGTTACCCATCATTTGATACTTTAAAACCGCATCTTGTAGTCTTAGAAGTGTAATTTTTAAAAGTGAGTAAAATATGGTGCTAGTCTAGCCTATTATTTATTGCTTGGATAAGTGCCCATTCCCAGGTGAAGCTGAGGCATGGTGGTTGCAACGCTGGTTGGTGGTGTTCTTCATCTCAGTGCATTTCTCCCAGGAAAAGTCAGACATGTTCTTTCTTGATTACCTATACTTAGCGTGGTTGCCAGATCCCTCACTATGGACTTGGGAAATTTACATTCTCTAATTGGGACATGAGTTAATTATGAAACAAATTACATAATGAGGTAGATGAGAAAGTACAAATTAACTGTGCATTGTAGATATTAAACACGACTGGAGTTAATAGTGGTTACTCAGTGTTAGCTGTGGTGAGCCAAATACTGTGCTGAGTCCTTTCATTTTTATCTTAAGAGGGCAGGTTTATTATAAACAAGGAAGTGGCTTGCACAGACCAAGCGGACTGAAAGAGCTGCCCCTGAAAGGGACAGGTCTGTTAGAAGAGACGCCTGCATAGTCCCAGGAGGGCAGTCTTGGGAGGACAGCTGCCTCTGCTGCTTTACAAAGGGAGAAGTTTGGTGAAAAGAAGCACCTGCATAATCATAGTGGGGCTGGTGGGCTGCTGCTTAACTGTGCTGAGTCCTTTATTGTAAGCTTTATATTTAGTTCCCTTTGAGATAGACATTATCTTCCTTTTAAAGATAGAAGTGAGGTACAGAAAGATGAAGTAACTTAACCTCCGTCACAGAGGTGTAAGAATGCTGAAAATCTGAGGATATAACGGTGACGCTTGAGAGTCACCACCCAGAAAGAAAAATAACTGAGTTGAAAAAGAGAAGGCATGAATGAGATGGGGTAAAACTTGAGCCTTAAAGAATTTGGTTAAACAAAAAGACCAAACATAGAATGGGTCAGGAGGTCCGGGTTTGGAGGAGACCAATGAGATAAGGCCGAGGCCGTGTGTATGCTCACATGTGATAGTCTTTTTGAGCGGGCCAGAAGGACCTGGAGGGTGACGTGCCTGGTGATGTGTGATTCTGTGGCTGATTCTCTCCCTATTTCTCTGGAAGTTGGAAGACTCTGTAATAAGCCTCTTTGACCCCCATTTGGGATAGATTACGAGCACCATCTTTCATCATTCAATCCTGATGTCTGGTAATGTGTGTTACACACTCACACTTTAATATTGATTGGCCACATTCTCTGTGTAAAGCTATTTAGGACCAACAACACACTTATTAAGGGTTTGGGACAAGGTTGAATCCCAATCATGGGTGATAGTTTGACTAATATGATTCCAGTACGTCTTGTTAGTAGGGATAGATTATTTTAGCCCTTCTAAAATTGTCTCCAAAGAAATCTACACTTGGGTGTCTTTGACAACATGAGCTTTCCTGGGAAAAATAAAAGAAACACTGAGTGCAAGATTGGAGATTTTTGGTTTGGTAATGTTTTTTAGTGTGCGTTATTATTTTATTGTCTTAAAATCAAGGTCTGCTGTAAGTACTGCAGACTCTGTAATGTTTTGATTTCTTTGAATGTTGATTATATTCAGGTAGTAGAAAGACTAAACACTGCTGTAGTGGGCTGTTAATTTCAGCTGTAGTAAAAAGTGAAATCCCAGAGGTTCTTCTCAGTCATTTTATGGTCGTCTTGTTAGATTGGAACTTGAAGAGCTAGCCCTCAATTTACAAGTGTGGATTGACATTTCATACCTGGCTTTTCTCCAAGAGTTGATCTCATTTTATCCAAAAACATTAGAAATCAAGCACACCAAACTTGGATTGACATAATTTAATTTGCCACATTAGCTAAGTCACAATTAACTGTGTTAAGCTTCTATGATCTGTCCAGTGCAAGTGTTCTGTGTGATAATTCTGGAAGTAAAGTCTACTTTGTCTTCTAAATTTAAAAAAAGCCAAGCACCTGTTTCTTCTCAGAAACCTTTAGTTTTGTATATTTAAATTCATGAGAGTGTCAGGTGGTTTTATTTATTGTCCTCTCCTTGCAATGGCTTGAAAAATACTTAGAGTTTTTCCATCTTTGTGCATTTTCAGTTGTCAAGTGGCATTTTGCTTCAAGTGAAAATATAAAATAAAGCAGGGCTTAAAAATTAGAGTACAATCCTGCAGCTGTTGTTCAAATCAAAAACTACCAGCAAATTCTTTTGCATTAGTTATCCTAATTTGTAACAGTCTGTATTGCGTGAAGTCTCTGGGGATAAAGAGAGTAAACCCAAAATAGAGGGAAACAATTAAAGTTGCAATATCCCTTTCTTGTAAATGAAAATATGGCCCTCCTTTCTGGATCTCAGCTAAGAATTTATGAAGATTACCTTTGGTTTAATTTTAATGGGAAGCACAGGGCTTTATTATTTCATTCTACCTTTAGGATTGTCTCATGACATTTTGAAAAAAGTCTCATTTTTACTTATCCTATTGTTAAAATACAGTTTTTTTTTAAAGATTTATGTGTGCATACAAGAACTGGGGTACAGGCCAGAGGTGCAGGAGGTGAGAGGAATCACCAGAGACAAAGTGGGGAACATAACAGGCAGATAGACCAAAAGACACTGCTGAGGGGAGCAGCAGGCATGGCAGGAGAGTTCTGCTGTGCCGTGTGGGTCACCTCTCTGGCCAGCTGCAGGGATCGAACTCATGCTGCAGTGACTGCAGTTTGCTTCAAGGTGCATTGCCTAACCCACTGCACTACTTGGGAGGCCCCTAAAATACAGTCTTGATCAAATTTGAAAATATTAAATACTAGTTCATGTTTATTTCCTCTCTTTTTTTGTTTTAGAGACTTAGCATGTATTTGCCCATCTGTTGTTATGACTCTAATTATTTGTTTTAAAATAATATATGGTAGTTTTAGCATAGCAAGTGAAATAATCTCATGCCCTAGAGGTCTCTATTGTTAACAGCCTTTTTGGTATTGCTTTAAAAAATAACAGTTGGATTAAAAATCATAATTTTGCACTTTAAAATTTGTGTTCTAAGACAATAAAAAAATGGCATAGTCTTCTTAAATCACAATCATTAGTGAAGGACAAGTTTTGTACACTTGAAAATAAGCAAAAATAATTATTCCCTCCCCACAAAAAAAGAAACACAGGTTTTTCTTGATCTTAATTTTTATCTGTCTTGAATTCTGTTTGTATTTAATAGGGTTTCTTAAGCATGTAAAGAGAACCTCCTGAGTAGAACTGAGCACAAAATGTGGCACTTCTGTGACTTAGGCATTTAAGTATGTATGTCCTCTCCTTTCCTTGTTAAAGACAATATGTAGAAATGGATATTTTAGCTTTTCTGCAGAGGAGAATCCAGGCTTCTTGCTTTATGAACAGCATCAGTGAAGGCCCTTTATTACTTGCAGGAAGGTTGAGATTATCATGCTAGTGATGTGTTCTGTGTTCCTGTAATCACTGATCTATTATCTTAATGTGTTGAGGTAAAAACTGTGAAGGGTCAGTTTCTAGGCAGAAGGATTCTTTTCTTGCTTTTTATGAATGATCAATTGATATGGTAGTTGATATAAATCACACGTTGATCTCAACTCAAGGGGTACTGAAAGGGTGAAGGGTGATAGGGTGATTTGAAAACTAGAACTAGAACATGACAGACACCCCTGATCTTTGGGTTTCTGGAGCCACCCTCTCCCCAGAGTATGTGGATTTGGAGGGAGGCATTGGGAAGGGCTCTCATCTTGGAGTGTGGTATCATTGAATATCTTCAGGTGTCTTGGAGTAAACGGTAAATTCTCAGTAGGAAAGAGCTTCAAAGAAAATATGTTCACCTTCTGGAAGGAAAATGAGAAAGAATATCTTGCTTAACTATGTTGACTTTGAACAAAAGAAGTTCTTCATTTTGACAACAAATAAGATTTATTCAGACACAGAACAACAGAAGAGAAGGCAGAGTGTACTGTATGTACATGGGGGGAGCTGCTTGCATTGTGCCAGTCCTACTTCCCCATTTGTGCCAGTCCTGCTCCCCCGGACCTCAGTGTGACCTCTGGAGGACCAGCCTCTCCATATCCATGGACAGGGCAACAATAGGAGATCCAAGGCACTTTGGGTCCTATAGTTTGCTGATTTCCTCACATGGGGGCACACTTTCTAGCCTCCAGACTTCATTTAAATAGGGCTCTGGATATTAATGCTGATAACTTACAGAGATAACTCAATTTCAATGTGCTGTGGAAATTGTTAAGAATTAGTATTGGAATACTTTTGTTCCAAACAATTTTTTTTAAAATAAAACTAGGCATAGTTCTTAAGATGGGGGTCACTTTGAATTTGTGGTAGGAAAGCTGACTCCCTCAGTGTTATAATGGTATTCCTTTGAAACCTTTTGTGAGAATCACCTTTTAAAAAATGCAAATAAGGGACCTTAATATTATAGTAGTCATGTTTGTGCTGATTCTTGGAACCACTTGATTCCATTTGTCTTCCTAAAAGTGTTTGCTCTTATTTCAGGTGATCCAAGGCTTATCCTAATGTTATAAAGGGTAATGAAAAAGCCACAGAAAATTGACAAGAATTTATTTTAGCCGTTAGTCATGAAGGTATTCCTGACAAGTTCTGTTCAAGCTGTCTGTAAGAATTGAAATCAGTGTAAACTCTTCCCCAGTTCCTCTGAGTATGAATTATTAGTTTTAAAGTGCTAATAAGGAAGGATGCTGAGTTCAAATGACCACTGAAAATGCTGGGCTTATGGAGGGAATGGTAAATTCACATGTGTTGTCTCTTCCCTCACTCTAGGATATTCCTGCCGGTTGGTATCCCAGAATATGGCCCTTATTCTTTTGAAGGAGGATTCTTTGGATGTAAGTAGTTTTTTTAAAAATTGTGTTTGCTAACTGTCTTAACTCTTTTCTACTGTGACTAATTACCAGGGTTTAGTTTTCACTAAGAAACAATTGCAAAACTACTGTGTACTTTCTGTTTTTATTTATGAGCAGAAGTCATAAGTCATATTTGAACATCAACATAGTAAGCTTAGAGCATGGCTTGATGATCAGATGTTAACTCTCCTAGAGCTGTTCATATGAAACAGCATGGCTTAAACCTGGTCTGACTTCCCATGATGATGTCCCTGAAGTGGTGATTGTTCACGCCTGTGTTGGTTATCAGAGAAACTTGTAGGATTTTCTTTGTAGTCCAAATGTTAAAAATCATATTTAAATGTCAGCAGGTGTTTAAATTTATATAGTAATAGGATACATATGCCCTGGATTCTACAACATCCCAATTCACCTGCTTATGGAGAACTGAAAAGCATGGTTTTCTGAGTGTTCTATATACATGTGCCCACTTTGTCATGGTCTCAAGTCACTCATGAAGTCTGGGGGCCCAGGGTGTAACTGACTTAGGCAACCAAAGACCTGGGAAGGGTCTTGTTATAAAGATAGGGGCTGAGCAGTGAGTTTCCATTTGTTGTAACCTTTGAAGTAGAATTGTCGCTGACAGGCACCCAAGGCCACACTTTCAGGCAGTGTATTTAAATACCAGTGCTGGGAACAGGTGGCAGGGCCACCTACACTTCTCAGGGAAGGAGTACAGAAATCTCTATGCTTGCACACTGAGGAGGCTATGAGTCCTACTTTCAAGACCAAGACTAGCTCTTCAGGCTCCAAAGGGAGGAGTCAGGAGAGTCTTTGTGCGTCCGCGGCAATGTTGGCAAGGTAACTCTTCGACTTAGTTTCAGGGTTTTCTGTGTGTCTCTTATCCTTATTTCTGTTACTGCCTGCAAGAAGCCCACAGCTCCCAGGTCATCCCTCATCTCCTGGATTCTAATTCTCACTGTTCTAGGGTGGTCAGAAATCTACCTTCCACCTTAGCATACCCATCACACCCGGACCCCCTAGTCCACTTGCTTTTATTTCTCTCTATAGAACATTTCATCACTAAAATTATATATAAACACATATAAAATATTATATAGTATATATGTAAATTGTGGTGAAATACACAAATTTTAATATTTTTACTCTTCTTAAGTGTATAGTTGAATGGTATTAAATGTTTCATCACCACCTATTTTCAGAAATCTTTTCATCTTACAAAAATAAAATCTGCACCCATTAAACAACAACTTCCCATTTACTTCCCCCTTAGTCCCTGGTGGGTAGAAAGTAGCATTCACCATTCTACTTTTTGTCTCTGTGAATTTGACTGCTCTGCATACCTCATGTAAGTGGAATCACACAGTAATTGTCTTTTTGTGATTGGCTTATTTCACTTAGCATGATGTCCTTAAGGTTCATTCATATTGTAGTATATGCCACAATTTCCTTCCTGTTTTAGGCTAGTTAATATTCCATTGTCTGTATAGACCACATTTGCTTACCCATTTATCTTTTGATAGGACATTTGTATTGTTTCTACCTCTTGGCTTTTGTAAATGATGTTGTTACAAAGATGGGTATGCAAATACCTCTGAACCCTGCTTTGGGGTTGTATATGAATCTAGAAGTGGAATTGCTGGTGCATATGGTAATCTCATGTTTCAGTTGTTGATGAACTTCTATACTCTAGTACAGCAACTGTACCATTTTACACTCTCACTAACAGTGCATAAGGGATCCAATTTCTTTACATCCTCACCAAACCTTGTTATTGTCTCTCTTTGTTTTTCTTTAATGGGATTATTTTTATTGAGGTAAGATCTGTTTTTGAAAGTAGCCATCCTGATGGGTATGAGGTGGTATGTCACTGTACTTTTGATTTACATTTCCCTAGTGGTTGATGACATCAAACATCTTTTCATGTACTTACTGGCCACTTGCATATTTTCTCTAGAGGAATATTATTCAATCTATTGCCTGTTTTTTAATCAAGTTACTTGTTTTTGTGAAATTCTTTGTATTTTGTTTGCCTCCCTTGAGTCTTTTATAATGTAAGGGCTGTTTGCCATGGAGCAAAAATCTGACCTTTTTTTTTACTGAGTATCTCTACTTTCATTACAGTGCTTTGTACAAAGTAGGTGCTCAGTATTTGTTTGAACAAATGTATTAGCAAGTTTGACATATTTTTCAGGTTATGAATTAGAACATCGATTTAGAGATCATGCCAAAGCAGCTCATGGCAGAGAGGAGCAGAATGCAGGTGCCAGCACCCTTGGGTGGAGCCACACAGTGTGTGAGCATACCTATGGTATCTGTCCCTGGAGCTCCTGCATACTGATGATTTTCCAATTCCAAGACATCCACAACCATAAAATAACATCCTTTTATATGTGTATAACTCAAAAGTGAGCCTATACTTTCTTTTCCTGTGATGTAGTCACTGGAATCCAAGAGGTGGACTTTAACTTTAATAGCACTACAGGACTTACAGTAAGTCTGGGTCTTTTGATCACGTAGACAAGAGTGAGCTGTCATAACAAACTATGAAGGTTTCACAGGTGTGGCTTACTTCATTGGTAACCAGGTTAATAGTTCTCCTATGTGCACCTTTAAAAAATATGAATTATAGTATAAATCCACTATTGAACTCAGTATCTGCTGAACAGAAATGCATTTCCTGTGTACTTTCTTTCAGTTCCATACTCAGAAAATTCCATATTCTGGAGTAGAGTCCTTCGACATTCTCCTCCCTCTCTGTCACCTTCTCTACTTCTCCCTTATTCCTACTCTCATTAAAATTTTATTTGGTAAGTGTGAAATAAAAGCAGAGTCCTAGGGCAGTCAATTAGTTATACAGTTGATCTGTGGTGGAGATTCTCACTTACTTTTAAGGCTGCAGGGCTCTGATGCTTAAGCAAACAAGACAAGGACAAAGAAAATAGCATAAGAACTAGAATCATTGGGTCTGTCTTCTTTTACTTCAGTGTGCATATAATTATGAGGGATGACGTGGTCTACTTAAAGCTCGAGAACTGGCATCCATTACCTTGACTGGCCCAGTAACTATGTCCAGGGTAGGATTCCGGATGCTTATAAATGATTAAGGTTTAGCTCTCTGCTTTGACATTTTCAGCTGTTGCCAATATGACTTCTAAGCTCTGCAGTATAGACAAAGTCAGTGGTCCTTAACACAGGAGAATGATGATGTGCACCAGGTGGACACTGATAGGTCAGGGTGACAGAAAAATATGATTTTCTGTTTTTTAGGTTAAAAATACTGAGAAATCACCTTTATTGATAGTAACATATGGATTGCTCCTACCAGTCATCCAGTTGGCTCTGGTTTTGAAAACTATAGGAAGATGTAACTGAATCTGGAGAACAGATTACTTAAAAGGGTATCAGTGTCACTTGTGGGTTCCAGGAGATGCAAGAGAATGACGAGAAAGGCAAAAAACAGTCATTTAAATCACTCGTTTGGTACTGTTGCTATGCATAATATTATATTTTTTTCAATGATAAGATTGTTATTATTTCTTTCAAACCCAAGCAGATCAAATAGTTAGTTCCAGGTTCCTATTTTTGGACTGATTTTTAGAACCCTTTCTGATACCAAATATAGGAATAGCCAAGGTTCAATGCAAGATACACTGAGAGTCAGTCCTGGTCAGAAAATAAAAACCATATCTTTTATTTGAATAAATTGGTTTTAATGTAGAGAATTGTGAATTAAGAATAACGTTCTTAATTAGGCAACTGAAAGTGTAAAATGAGAACTTCAGGGCTGAGAATGGCCTAGTACAATCCTCAGGAGAATCTTATCCAAACCTGCTTGGCAAATGTTTTATTTAAGTCATCCCGTTCGTTTACACATTGCCCAAAACTGTTTCACACTGTAAATGTAGAGTTGAGGGCTTGGGAGAGAGACTTTATGGCCCACAATTGAAAAACATTTATCATCTTGTCCTTTTGGCGCTAGTTTGCCCTGCTCTCAGGTCTCTGGTAGTGGTGAATGAAGAAAGTAACTGCAACCTCCACCAATGAGGGCACAAGGGAAAAGATCAAAATTATTGAGGCTGTTAAACTTCAAAGAAGGGACCTCTAGAGCTCTCTGCGGAAGAGAGAGATGTTTGGCTGCTGTAGTGTCCCTGTATTTGGGGTGAAAGGCAATGAAGATGAATTTGCAAGTGTTGGAAAATCTGTAAATTAGAGTCATCTTCTGCTATAAAGTCATCTGTGCTGCCTGCATGAAGAGTTACAAGCAGACATGAACCCCACAGGAGGTAAATAGGAAGGAGCATTGGTTTGTCCATCTTCAAATTGACAACCCCTCCTTCCCCTTACTCCCCCCCTCCCCCCCCTCCCGCCCTGCCCCTTACAGGCAGAGCAGAACAGAGAGGCCCTGGCAAATAAGGAATGTGGTTTGTGAAGTCCCTGCTGTAGTATCACCAGCTAAATATAGAAGGGTATGTCTGAGGCTAAGAGATGTTAACTCAGTAACTGGCACAGAGACCAATTTTAAGATAAAGTACGTTAAAACAGGAAATTATGTGCTTCTAAGATTATTTGGAAAAGCTGTAGGAATAGAGTTTTTAAGCCCTAGGAAGTTTCCAGTTAACGTATTAACGTCCAGGTAGTTTATTCCCAAGGTCAGTACACTGTTACTGCTACACAGAGGGCTTCAGGAAATCTCTGCTGATGTTCCAGCTCCCTCTATCTAGAAACCCAGGGCCAGACAGACATTACATCTAGGGGACTCCTTGCATGAAAAGGAATAGTTTGGTCTTTATTTTTTGTGTTCCAAATTTTAAGCTACCAGTTGGCTGAATTGACCCGAAATCCTGTTAATAAGGGAATCTTAGAAATAAGGTTTTAGCCATTCGGTTCCTGCAATATAGAAAAATAAACATGGAAGAGGTTGGAAATAGATGTGGACAGTCATTCGATGGACACCACCGAGTAGTACTAATTTATAAGAAGGTTTTACGAATCAGGAAGCCACAGAATGCTGTAGGGTCTCATTGACGTGACTGCTGCTTTGAAAGTTAGACCTTTAACATGCTGTAGATTCTTACAGTGTTTTACCAGGGCATCTAGTGTACCATGCAGAAGTATCCTCTTTTGTTGTCCTCATGGCAAGGAACTTAGCAGTTGTCATACTTAAAGATGGTGGAAGATAGTGTTAAGGAAGCAGGCACTGGAATGCCTGTCTGGGTTCAAATCCTTTTCATTGTACTTTAAAAAAAAAAAAAAAAACACCTTTGACCTGTAATAAATATGCATAGCAAGTTGGAGTTACTATTTATTTCCTATTTTTCTTTTATAAAAGTTGACTTTTCTAATTTTATCTTTCCTCTAATGATAGGTACCTCTTTGATAAGTTACCAAGTTAAATGTGTTTAAAATATGTAAACATGCATACCTTCATGTTCACAGGTATACTTTCATTATCTAGTCTTAAGATAAAGGTAATGTTATGATGTGTGATGTGATGACAGATTTTTTTTCAAAAAACACTTAAAAGTGCTTGCATTGTCATAACATATGCCAGCATATATCTTACATACATGACTGGTATTGAATTAAATGTGGGTCACATACCTTCAGCAATGGACTATAAGGAACTTCATTAGTAACAAAAGCTCATGTCTGCTCTTGCTCTTGAGTACCTGTTCACTCTTTGTGAGTTATTTCTCTTATTCTTCTCAGCAACAATTCAAGGCAGTGAAATTTTCTTTTTCTCAGGACTGGTACTAAAATATTTGAAAATTTCAATTTTTTTCTCTCTAACTGCCTTTTAACATTAATATACTGAATTTTCTATAATCTTTCAATCATATTTTTGTCTATGTTTATTACAAATAGAGCCAGTAGTACTCTTGTTAACTGTAGCTACTTAAAAAATCATTTCTATCCAGTGACTTTACTTACGATAAATAATCCATGTCTATGGAATCCAGCTGTGAGGGATGAAATCAGAGCCTTCATCTGCTAGTGCTAATGGTGTCCTCCACAGCATCAAAAGCATTGAGAGGCAGACAGACCTACCTTGTCAGTGTCCTGATGACTCTTACACTGCTGGTTTCTTAAGTGAAGAAAATCAGTAATTGCATGGTGTATCATAAGGTAGATCAGGAAAAATGTTTAATGACTATTCACTGGCTGAGATAACAACCCACTTTGCTGTGACAGTGCAGCCAAGGTATTATAAGAGAAGTTATTACATTGGAGGCTTACATCTGTCAAACTCCTTCATCAATGAAGTTTACTCCGTATTCAACTTTCTAAGCAGCGTTGTTCCTTTATAAGGTAACTTATGTAGACCTGGACATGTTTTGCTTGGAATAACCTCCAAGATGTATCTAAGGCAGAACCTTTGATGTAGTCCACTTGATTATTGGATCATTACCATAAAGCTTTGTTCTGAGGATAATTTAGATTTTTCTGACAGTCTAATAGTTTTAAAGCTCATTTTACCCCTTTTAAAAATTACTCAATCCATTTAAAGCAGGAAAAATAGATTATCAAATGAGAAAAAAGAAAAATGAAATTACTAGGACTCCTACTACCCAAAAAGCTAAAATAAAAAATTTAGTCAATAGTCTAAGAACTTTTTTTTCTGGGGTAAATGTAGCATATGTTTTATGTATGTCTCCATATGTACCTATATATCTCTATTTTATGTATTATTAGAAATCAATGCTATATTTTATATCCAAGTCTTACATGCTAAACATTATATGTATATATCTATAAATATATATTTCTATGTTAATATATCAACATGTTTAGCTATATTTAGTCATGTATTATGTATTTATATTCTGATATGAAATATATACAAATATGACACGTCATCACATACAATCTTATATAATTTTATATGTATTATATAAAATTACACATATAAAATTATATATTCAATATAATGATATAGATTTATAGTTTTGGCTCTTTTCATTCACTAAAATATAGCTATAGGCATATAGACACAAATGCATTTATAACTAATATATGCTTACATATTTTTCTTATGTATATATATTCATATATTAATAAACACTGGTGAATTTTCAATTTACGTGGATCTTCCTGCGTTACCAGTTCAGCATGCAGTATCTAGTAAACCATGTGTATATACATATATGCATATATAACTATGTAATTATACAAAACATATTCTTGTTAACCTGTTTTTCCCCTCTTAACTAGCTCTCTGACTTTATATCAATAAATATAGAGCTGGGCTCCCTCTTAAAGAATGACACAGACTCCATTGTATATATTTCCATAATTTATTTAACTCTTGACTAATTAGTAGACAGAATATTTGTTCTGTCATGTTTGGGACATATTTCATTTTGTTTTTTGCTCTTTATTTTCTTAGAATAAGTTCTGAAAAATACAGACCTTAGACCAAGGAAAATATGCCTTTTTAGATAGAGACAATCTGGACACATGGGCACACATACACAAACATGTATGTACATCATATATTCATGTACTCTCCCTTGTCCTCCAGACAAGTTGTGCCAACTTACCTGTACAGAAGCTTAGCACAGTTGTGTACAAGTAATATAAATGTTGGATATTTAGATAGTTTCTCAATATTGTGGAATTGAAATCCTCTGAATTGAGATTATATTTAATAAGTTCTAAATTTGAAGCTGTTAAAGCAAATTGCAGCTTAATATATGACTGACTACTTCATAACAAACACTGGTGAATTTTAAATTTGTGTGGATCTTCCTACTTTTCCTATTCAATGTGCAGTTCCTGGTAAATCATGAAATGTAGTAGGTGTCTCTTATTCAGCTTCTGTTTGAATGATCTGTCTTTGTTGAAATCATTCCAATATGAGAATAATTTGGAATGTATGTCCTAAGAACATGTTGAAGAAAAATGTACTTTTAGGTAAAAACTAAAGCTTACTATATTAGTAGGAACATAATTATTTTCTCTTAGAGATGAACGCTATGCTCTGCAGTGTAGGGAAGTCCCTGATTTATAAAATTTCCCGTCTTCATCAGTGTAGCAGTCTAGTTTGATTAAAATAACATCAGACTGGTAAGAACCCAGACCCACACTGGGGGGTGCCAGAGTAGCCAGAGGCCTTGTGACCCCCTTGTCAACTCTGAAAACAAACATTGGAAAAAACATATTTGTGGCAAGAAACTTCAACACCCCACTCTCACCAAGGGACAGATCAACTGGACAGAAAGTAAACAGGGTACAATAGCTTTAAATAGAGAATTAGATCTAATTAGGTCCTTCATAGACTTATGGGACACTCCACTTCCCCCAGAAAGCAGAATACATATTTCACTCAAGTACACATGGGACATTCTCCAGAGGGACCACATTCTGGGATATCAAATAGATATCAAGAAATTTACAAAGATCAAAATCATACGTAGCAACTTCTCAGACCATAAAGGTATCAAAGTAGAAATCAGCTCTCAAAAGAAAACAGAAAAATCCTTTAATACATGAAGACTGAACAACCTACTATGGGAAGACTGTTGAATTAATGAGGAAATCAAAGTACTTTGTGGTTTGGTACATATATCCAAATATTTCATTAACTGTTGACTGGGATTTTTTTCTTCTCATTAAACAACATACTTTGAAGAACTTTCTGTAGATAAATTCTGAAGTTAGATGAAATGTTAATTGCCTAGGAAAGCTATAAAATTTTCAGAATAAAACTCAAACCCCCAAGCTGCAAAAGGTATGTTATCAATACTTATAATTTCCTACAAAGAGAACACTGAACACTTGTGATAGAGTTTAATTTTGGAAAATATTGAAAGAACTATTCCAATTTTATACAAAATCTTGCAGAAAATAAGGAAAAGGTCAATATTTTTCTTTTTCTTTTTTTTTTTAAAGATTTATTTATTTATGCATACAAGCACTGGGATACAGGCCAGAGGTGTGGGGGGGTGGTGGTGGTGAGAGGATTCACTACAGAGAGCGGGGAGCAGAACAGGCAGATCAACTGAAGTACACTGCTGAGGGGAGCAGCGAGCACAGCAGAAGAGGTCTGCCACGCCATGTGGGATCCCCCCCCTGGCCGGCAGCAGGAATCGAACTCGTGCTGCAGTGTCTGAGGTTTGCTTCATAGTGCGTTGCTTAACCCACTGCGCCACCAGGGAGGCCCAAGGTCAATATTTTTCAATGTAGTTTGATGTAACCTTCAACTTAAGACCAGTAGGGGTGGAATAATTGGATTTTTTTTTTTTGCATAGAACAGTGTGGTATAGGCCAGAGGTGTTGGGGGATGGAGTGCAAGGGGTCATGGTGGTAAGAAGATCAACCAGAGACTGAGTGGGGAACAGAACAGGCAGATCTACTGAAATACACTGCTGAAGGGAGTAGCAGATGAGACAGGAGAGGTCAATATGTGGGTTAGCTCCCGGGCTTGACACTGAACTCAGGCCTTAGCTGTGATAGTGCTGAGTTAACCTCCAGGCCACCAGGGAAGTCTGGAATGATAGAAATTATAGGCCATTCATAGCTGTGAACTGAGAAATTGCCAAGTCAAATCCAATAATGTAAAAAAATTTAAAAATCATGTTATGATTTAGTTGATTTTAATTTTAGAAATATAAGCATGTTTCTTTTTAAAAGTCAGTTATTAGTACATTTCACCTCATGAACAAAGAAAAATAACCCATAGAATCATCCAATTAGATGCAGTTAAAAATTAGCATTCATTTTTTGCTAACCAGTAATTGAAACAAACTTTTTAAAAAATTATTAGAATTAATTTTAATTATTAATTATTGAATTCTATTCATAGCTTTTGAATTCTATTCATACTAGGAAATAATAATATTAGGTTCCTAATCAAACATCCCACAATATGATGACACTCATCACTATGGAATAATTCTTAATACTTCGTTATCTACACAAGATTTTTTTTTTACTTTTTTAAAAATTTATATATATTTGACATCAGTTGCAATCCCCATGTATTCCCCA
This sequence comes from Galemys pyrenaicus, assembly GCA_019455555.1. Lineage (NCBI taxonomy): Eukaryota > Metazoa > Chordata > Mammalia > Eulipotyphla > Talpidae > Galemys > Galemys pyrenaicus. The sequence goes on from JAGFMF010011574.1 coordinate 13,662,055, forward strand.
TCACCATATCACCAGTGCACTATCACCTCAGTCCCCCATGTTCCCGTCTGCCCTCAACCCTCCCCCTCCTCACCAAATGTCCCCAATTTGTCCTTGTCTTTTCATTTTTGGTTTTTATTGTTATTATTATTGTTGTTGTTCTTATTCCTTTCCTTGATCTTTATTTGGTTCCCTTATATTCCTCCTAGGGGAGGAAACATCTGGTATTTTTCTTTTGCCTTCTGACTTACTTCGCTGAGCATAATCCCTTTCAGTTCCATCCATGTTCCTATGAATGCGTCTAGTTTTTCTTTTTTGATTGCTGAATAGTATTCCATCGTGTATATGTACCATAGCTTCCCGATCCACTCATCTGTTTTTGGGCATTTAGGTTGAGAAACAAACTTTTGATCCTGGAATAGGAGCGAGTTTTCTTAACCTGATAAGGTATATCTCCAAAACAGATGTCACAGTGAGTCGGTAGGATCGTTGCTCTTAAGGTAAAATGAGATGGGCATGTTCCCTGCCAACAGCCCTTGTAATATTTGCTGAATGTATTAGCTCCAGGTGATAAGCTAAAAAAAACAGAACATAAAAATTATTAGAATTAAAATAGACAACTTTTCATAATAATGGCTGTCTATATAGACATCCTCCTCTATTTCCTGAGAGAAATCTACAGTCTGGGATGTTTTTATATACATATGCCTATTAGCTATTTATAATTTATTAGCTATTTATAAACTTGGATTTTTCATTTTTATGTAGCTTATGTTTTATGTGCTTTGTGTACTTCAGTTTTTGAACTTTTTGTTATTCATGTTGCTGAGTATATTTCTACCTTTATTTATTTTTTTGTGGGAAAAGATAGTTATTTTTCATTCATCTTTTGAACAGAACCACCATGATTTTTCAGATTTAACTTAGTAGTAAACTTGATTAAAGACATTTCCAGGAATTCACAATTTTAGGCTTAGGTGCCTATTAAAGGAATAATGGCTATCATTTTTTTTTTTTTTTTTAAATTTATATATATTTGACATCAAATGTATTCCCCGATGGTGCACTGGTGACATTTCTACCTTTAAACTTGGTGGTAGACCTTTTGTGTTTTCATTCTTTGTATTATTGCAAGTGCTGTTGAGAACATCGTATGGCCACATCGCCTACTTACATGTACAGGAATCTCTGAGCTATGTGTCTGGAAAGTGAAATTCAGTTACTTGGTATGTATGTTTCAGTGCTGGAGATATTGCTTACTTTCTCTCCAGATGGTTCTACTAGTTTCACTTTTCTCCAGGAGTGTGTCCAAACCTCTGTTGCTTTATATCCTCTTCCACAGAGATGCTCCGTCTTTAATACAACAGGAAGAAAAGTTGTCAGCTTTCTCTCTGCCATAGACTGAAACCTGTCCTTTTATTAATGAGTCTTATTTAAATGGTTTCCTGATGTAATGGCAAGCCTGTAGGCTGACAAGGCAGGCTGGAGGTGGGGGTGGGAGGCTCATAGCAACCAAGTACCCCAGCCCCCAGTGAATCTTTACACTTTTTCTCTGGGCATCTCTGAGTGACTTGGCCCTTAAATCACTTGGCCTCTGGGCTCAGGTGTACATAGTAATGCATACCCCTACCCATGTCCACAGTCAGACATGTGTACCCCGAGCCCACCCCTGCAAGTGCCTTCCATATTAACACAAGCAAGGCCACAGGTCATAGCCACAGAGGCTAGTGGCACAAAAAACCTGACTGACTCACCCTACACCTGACTGCTCAGAAGAAACATTTGCAGTATGTTACTTCACCCTGATTTATCACATGCCTTCTGGGATCTGTGTGAAGAATTATGTTATCTATATTTGAAACAATATTTTCTAAGGATCTTGGACCTAGTATACCCTATCTATTTTTTGGTAGTCTTCTCTTTTTTTGTTTCTTATGTATGAAAAAGTTTCTGGAACAACACTTTCCTTGGATATATGAGTGTGAATCCCTTCCTTGTTTCCATACTTTGGTGACCACAATGAAGTCTAAACTTTAAGAGCACTATCTGGTATAGCTTCTCTTAGATTCTACAATTCTCTGAAAAGTCACCTGTTTGAGAATCTAGACAGTGATACTTTGAGGATACGTCCCTTCTGGAACATTTATTTTCTGTTTCTGGATCATGAAAACTAGGAATCACCCTTTGTGCTTTAAAGAAAAAAAAAAAAGAGTAACATCTGATGGGTTGAATTAGGCCATAGGGTACAAATTGTTTTAGCCAGCTGGCACATGTGGCTCCTATTGAATGAGGTAATAACCCTTTGACATGTGTGGCAGCTGCTGCCAGGGTGTCCAGCCAGGATATGGGTTAGAGAGTGTGGTGTGTGTGTAATTTTAGCAATAACATAGACATTAAATGTGTAATTGAAAATGATTTTGCAGAATAAAACCAAAGTTGGGGTATCTCAAAAAGGAAATTATTGCAGACATATAAATAGCTTACTGTAGAGTTTGATTATAGTTTTACTGGTAGACAAGACTCAATTGATAAATCTTCACAGGTAGGATGGAGAATCCTGCTGTAATTTTGTGTGGAAATAACAATAGCTGTCTTGTCAAACTTGTAAAATAAAAATGTTTTATTTCCTTAAAGTTAACTTTTTTGATGATAATCCTGTGGGGAGTATTACTTCTTGACTATATACATTTTCTCTATCAATGATAGTTTTATTTGGAGATCTTTTTCTTGTTGCTCATGTGGCACACAGTGTTAATATTAGATTTTTAGTTTTAGGAGTTAATTATTTTTATACCTCAATTTAAACTTTGGGATTTTCTGTTCCATTTAATCCATAAGTTATAATAAGTTTTCATAATTTCCATTCTCCATCGACAGGATAGTTCTATGAGCAGGAAAGTTCTGTGAACAGGAAACAGTTTGAAGAGTGGCAGAGTAAGCAAAAACCTCTAAGTTAGGTATGAAGAGGCTGTCTGTATACCTTCATGACCTGATTTTTACTTGATTTTACCTCAATATTCTGTTTACTGTTTTATTTATGAATTTATTGACTTTATCACTTTTTGTGAGAATGCCATCATGATATTTACTAAAGTGCTTATATTTTCTCATGTTTTTTTCACTGCTGTGGAACTGGAAAAATTTGTGCAGTCCTGTGGAGAAAATTTTAAGAAACACAATTCTTTCTTCCTCTGAGCATTCCCTCATCAATCTTTATCTATCTATCTATCTATCTATCCACTTAAATATACATAATAGATAAGAACAATATACAAGGAAAAAAAGAGGGCTTACTCTTTTTGTAAGAGTGAAACAAGAAATGTGATATACATGTGTGTCTGAATTTATATGTCAAAGATTTTCTCTACAATTAATTTACCAACATCTGCTTACTCATGAAATATTGTTTATATTGGCTAACTTATGAGTCCTGTATTTTATGTTATGAATTTAAACAACAGAGAAATTGATTTTGGTCTGTAAACTATGTCAAGTTCCCAGCATTGAGGGATATTATGTTCATGAAAGCAGCTTTAGAATTTGTGGCCAGGTGCTCATCCTATAAAAACATATATAGAGACACAAAAACATAGTGAGCTTGGATGAATATTAGCATGACGATTTTATTTTTTTAAAAGATTTTATTTATGCATGCAAGAGCTGGGATACAGGCAGAGGTGGGGGTAAGAGGATTCACTAGATACAGAGTGGAGAGCAGAACAGGCAGATCTATTGAAATACTCTGCTGAGGGAAGGCAGGAGAGATCTGCTGTGCCATGTGGGTCCCCTCCCTGGCCAGGGTTCAAACTCACACTGCAGTGGCTGTGGAAGCTCCACAGTATGGCGCTCAACCCCTTGTGCAACAAGGGAGGCCCTGCATGACAATTTTAAAGGAGATTTCTTAATATATCCAAGACTCAAATGTTGATGGCATAAGACCCTATGTCTCATTTCATGTAGGTTTCTGAGGTTAAAATAGGACAGGTGGTTGGAGAGTGATTTTCTGTGGTAACTGATCCAGGATTGATTAGGAACTGATGCTTGCATGTGAGGAATATTCTTGGGATTTGACCTCTGAGCACTGAGGAGAGGACTATATGAGGGCAACAAGGAAAGGGAAGAGGTGGAAAGGCGTTGGCATAGGTGGTTCTTCACACAAGCATTGTTATGCCCCAGGACTACCTGTTGCACTCAGAAAGATTTCTTGTCTTCTGAGAGAGTGTGCTAGGATGGGTCTCAGCGGGCAGAGGAAGTACACAGTCTCTGCTACCCCCACCCCTTGTGAATAGAGTGCTGTCTAGCCTTCTGTTCATCTTAGCACCTTGCTTAAGAAACTGAAACACAACATTATTAGGAAATTTGTTTTATGCTCTAGAAAGAGGAAAATGTACAATAATGGCAGTAAAAGTTTATTTAAAAGGGAGAGTTCTTTTAAAATTATAGAATTTCACGGGGTTGAGAAATCTATAATGTACAAAAATGAAAACTAGCGTAGAATATATATAAAATTAAATTTAAAAAATTAAATTATAGGATTTAATTTAATATTAAAAGTTAAAATTTGCTTTTAAAATAGGCTCTCTATATGGAATGGAGAGGTTAGGTGATGCTTAATACTGGTTAGTAGTTAGCAACTTGAAGGTTTTTAGGAACGTGTGGAATAGCATACTCCTAGACTATATCTAACATGCATTTTTATTAGATTTTTAGATGATGGGAAGTATCCTGCTTAAACAGCTTCTTAGTATTGAAATGAAAAGAACTTCCAATTCTGTAAATAGCAACAGGATAATTAAAACCCTCAACTCAGATTTCTGCTTCCTAGTAATGGTAGACAGGGTTACCCTTACCAGTTCTCCTATTGAAAATTAGACTCTTGAATAAAATATTAAATAATATATTTTTAAGAGCAATGAAGAGCAGACAAGATAGTAAAGGATTCATGATGTAAAGTGTAAAGTGAAATGACAAGGAGATGTAAAATGACAAGGAGTGTGGAGCCCAGAGAGGAAGAGGAACAGTGGAAATGAAGCTGTTTTGTGCCAAAGGCATTTGCACAGCTGCTGGATAAGAGTGAACCCGCTGCTCCCCTCAGCAGTGTGCTTCAGTCAATCTGTCCTGTTCTCTGCTCTGTCTCTGGTGAATCCTCTCACCCCCTCCACCCCTCTTGCCTGTACCCCAGCTGTTGTATGCATAGATAAATAAATCTTAAAAAAATAAACTACAACAACAACAAAATAAAACTACAAGGATAATTCTGAACGTCATTACTTCCCTTAAAAAAAAGAGAGAGAGAGAGAAAACCAGAAGTAAAACTGGGTGTAAAGTCTGCCTCCCTGTGTGGTTTCAGGGACCCTCAACTATACAAACTGCTCTCAAAAACAAATTCAGATGTTCTTCTTAGGAGGAAACTTTAAGTGCATAAAATGAGTTTAATGTCAAAAGTAATAAAACACAGGTGAAAAAAATACTTCAAGCTATTACCAGTACAAGATCAAACCTTGAAGCAAACTACAAAGATTGAAAAATACTAGAATAACCAGATAGAGAATATGAAACAACCATGCTAACTATATTAACAAAAACAGACACTAAGTATAAGGATGTCTGTAGGGAATTATACAACATAGTATAGCAGATGTGGGAAATGATGAAATAGAATTTCTGAGAATGAAAATTGTAATAGAATTTCTCACTTTCTAAGTTCTGTTCCCTGATTCTCATCCTTAAAACTCTAACCCTAGTCCTGGTCATGTGGAACATCATTTTTTTCTCACTTAGCTTGAGTTTTACTCCTTCTCAAACTAGTTTTAGAACTCTATGTTCTTTTCTTAGGGAGTATATTAATTCTACCCTATATTAATGAGACAGTGGAATGCTTTTCTTATTCTCTGTTTGGGTTGCCAGATTATTTGATAAGGCAATATTTCTTTTTAAATTTTTTTATTAAACTTTTCATTTTCTTGCATTATTGTTTATTTTTGTACAATATTTGGTTTCTCTGTGTGTAGCCCCATGAATCTCCCCTCAGCACATCACCTGTGAACCATCATCATAGTCCCTTGTGCTTTTCCCTGCTCTATTTTGACCCATCTCCCTCCGCCTTCCCTGCTGTATACCTCAGTTCTATAGTTTGCCTGCAAGTTTTCTCTCTTTTTTTAACCCCTTTTCAGTTTCCCTATATTCCTACTATAAATGAAACTGTTGGATAGTTTTCTTTTCCCATCTGGCTTATTTCACTTAGCATAATCCCTTCTAGTTCCATCCATGTTGCTGAAAATGGCAGGAGTTTATCATTTTTGATTGCTGAGTAATATTCCATGTGTATATATACCACATCTTCTTGATCCAGTCATCTATTTTGGGGCATTTGGGTTGTTCACATATCTTACCTATTGTAAATAGTGTTGCAATAAACAGCGGTGCAGGTATCCTTTTGAATTAATGTTTTTGTGTCCTTTGGGTAGATTCCTAGGAGTGGAATTGCTGGGTCATATAGTAGCTCCATTTTTAGTAGTCTGAGGAATCTCCACAGAGCTTTCCATAGTGATTGAGCCAGTTTACATTCCTACCAGCAGTGTAAGAGAGTTTATTTTCTTTTGTTGTTGTCAGTTTTGTTTTATTTAATATGTGCTATCCTCACTGGAGTGAGGTGGTATCTCATTGTGGTTTTGACTTGTATTTCCCTAGTTATAAATGATGCTGATATTTTTTTCATATACCTTTTAGCCATTAAGGCATTATTTTTGATCAATTTCTTTCTTTCTTTATATATATTTGACATCAATTGTGGTCCCCATGGATTTCCCACCACTATTTCACCAGTGCACCATCACCTCCATCCCTTGTGCTCTTTCTGCCCTCAACTCCCCAAAAAGTCTCCCCGATTTGTCCTTGTTTTTTTGTTTTTGTTGTGTTTTTTTTTAATTGCTATTATTCTTTTCCTTGGTCGCCAATTTGGTTCCCTCTTAGAAGTGAAACCATCTGGTATTTTTCTTTTGCCTTCTGACTTATTTCCCTGAGCATAATATCCCTTCTAGCTCTATCCATGTTTCTATGAATGACTCTAGCTTACCTTTTTGATTGCTGAATAGTATTCCATCTTGTATATATACCACATCTTTTTGATCCAGCCATCTGTTTTGGGGCATTTAGGTTGTTTCCAGGTCTTACCTACTGTAAATAGTGCTGCAGAAAACATAGGGGTACAGGTATTCTTTTGAATCAGTGTTTTTGTGTCTTTTGAATATATTCCTAGGAGTGGGATTGCTGGTTAAGGCATTATTTCTTGATGTTAGGGATCTGTAAAATATTTTACACATAGGTGATGCTTGGGACACTGAAATGAAATCCCTAAAAGTGTATTTTCAATGGAAAACTCTCTTGCTTTCTCACTTATTTATTTCCTACTTGGGCTATTGATACACCCTTCACTTCTCTTTGCTTTGCTGGTCAATATGATCCCCTGGTCTATTGCATTTATGAACTTGAAAAGTACCTATGTTATTTCAAAGGACTGTTTATATAGAAAGTGTGGTTCAGGAATACAGAGAGGAAAAGGAGAGAGATTTGGAGGAAATTAAATTTAGAAACTGCCTCAGGTTAATTGAGTTATAACCTTAACTCTAATTTTTGTAACTGTGAGTAAGTGGTTTATCTTTTAAAATTTCATCTCAATTTAATTTATACTTTCCTAAGTTGTTAGGAGATCCAGTTAACTTTAACAAGATACTTAATGTTTATCTTTCTATATATTTTTAGTGGTATCTATATTGTGGAGTATTTAGTGAAGGTAAAACAATGTACTTTCCAAATACAAATTACAGTATTTTCAAAGTTATATGTACTAAAGGCAGTTGAGTTATATATGCAATTATGTTTTTATCATATTGGTGATTTGCTATTAGTTGGCTAATTACGAGCTCCATGAATTACACTTTCTCAGAGGTGGTCTTGCCTATATGATCTGCTCTTCAGAAAGTCAATTTACCCAAATAAAGTGATCAGTTCAGTTTGCCTGATGACCACCACTCCTAAGTTTTTCACTTTTATTCCAGCTCCTGCAGGTTTTACAGTGATGTCATTTTAAAAGAAATCCTTTCATCTGCAGTAGTGTGTTGCTTGTGGCATACTTGAATCAGTGTGTGTCTGTAGAGGTTTTACACTTGATTTGTCTCTAAATACTAAAGGGTTTTGCTTTTCTTTAATGGTACAAGGAAAATTTTTACAAAAATAATCATGCTTCATCAGTACATGCACTTGTATTTGGGGCAGGGAAAGGACTCTAGGGAATGGTGGGCAAGGAGAAAATGTACATGTAGTGGTGGAAGGAAAACGATGTGGCTTGTGGATCCAAAGACTGTGCTTGCCTCACAAGCCAGCTGGGGAGACACTGTTTAGACTTTCATTTCAGACTAACCTTTTTCTGATCTATAAATTGGAGTTCAGTCACTAAGAGACACAAGAAGGTGTATTTATAAGATAAATTTCTTTATTATAACCGTTTATGAGGAAGAACAAATACAGTCTTTGAAAACATTAAATGGTTAGAAAAGGGTATAGAAATGTAGTAGTGCAAGTGTAGCTGAAAATATATAGTTCTTTACATCCCAGATTTTCTGCACAGTATGAAGTAATTGTCTCAAATTACAAGGCCTACTATGGTGATTGAACTCAAGCTGCTAATTGAACACAGGGTTTAAAAATACACAGACCAAAACAATTCAAAGATTATTAAATTATACCTTTTTATGGAAACCAACATTGACGTGTTTGAGTACTGAGCGGTGAAGTGTTGGGGAGGCAGGGGTATTGGGTGTCTCCTTACAGCTTTTGCTACTGCAGTGCTCTCATGGGTTGTAGTTATTTCCTAGGAAGTGAGATTGTGCTAACACTTCATTCCATAAGGATATTTAAAAAATGGGAGGTCCTTGCATCCCTTGGCTGCTATTTTTGAGTCAATGTCTGAATAACAAGAAATTAAATAAAAATTCTATAGTCAAAACTGAATTAAATTATTTTGATTTGCCATTCCAAGTTCAAGGGATAAAAACTGCTCATTAAACAAAATGCTTTATTCTTTGGTTCAACAAATATACTGAGTACTTTCTGAATGTTACATCCAATTTTTGATAACTGGGTGGTTAAAAAGGACATAGAAGGGAGCTGAAAGTTTTATTGGATAGGGGTGGATGAAATAAAGGAATCAACCAAATAACATAGTATCTGGAAGGACAAGTGACAGGACAGTGTATTAGAGTACTTTGGAGGACAACCGAGGTCAACTCTCTATATGACTGTCAAGATTATCCTCTGTGAGGCAATGACCTTTGGTCCATGATGAGAGATCCTGTGATGATGACATAGGGCTAGGGGAGAACATGCAAGAAAGAAGAAATGGCAAGTGGTCACCCTTCTGCACTCCTCTTTCCCCACAACTGTTGCACTGATGGAACTCACATGTGATGGTGAGGCAGAGTCTAGTGAGCAAGTCATGCCCAATGAGGTGAGAGAGTACAGGTTATACAGGACCCTACAGGGCATGGAAGGAAGCAGGATTATTCTAGGTGCAGTGTGACTCCATTGAAGGGTCCTATCATTGACTGATATGTGGAACATAGGGGAAATGCATCATTTCCTTTTCTTGCTGGATGTCTAGACCATGTTGTGATGGACACTCCGTCCTGTCAGATTCAAACTTGATAGTACCTGCTGACATCATAAAAACTCCCAAGTTCTATAAGACAGGATGCAAGTATATTGCTTGACAACAAAAATTCCATCTCTCAGATGACCTAGTGTATGGCTTGTGCTAACTCAGTTATCTGGGAAGCCATGTTATCTATCAGGAGGTTGCTTGTTGAATGTAGACGTGATAGAATAATGCTTTGTTCTATAATTTAAATGTTTAAAGGCATCAGATGATGTGGTTATTTTTCTAGGATAGACTGTGAAGTCTGGTTGGACACTTCTAGGGTACCCAGGATTTTGTTGATTTAGGTATCAATGCTATTGTCTTCCAATGATATTCAGTCTTTTCTTTCGACCAAACTTCTTCTGATCCAGTTGTTTTTTCCTTGATATTAATTTCTTCAGTCAAATTATGTTGACACCCACTGCCCTGGGACCCATTCATTCTCTTTAAGATGCTGTTCATAACTTTGCTTTGACCCTCTCTGCTAATTGGATTTTATTTCCAACATCTAGAATTATCTCTCTAACCTCCAATCAGTACAATGAAACTTTATTTCTGTAGTTTAAATGGTGTAAATGCCACATTGTTTTCATTTCTCCCTGCCTTTATTCCTCCTGATATATGTTCCTGAGCAACATTTCCTCCTTTCCTCATTCAGTTTGGCAGGTCTGCCTGTATTTATCTGCTTGGCCTGCACTAACAAAGTACCCAAGGCTGGGAGACTTAATTAACAGAAATGCATTGTTTGGAAGCTACAAGTTCAAGATCAGTGGTCACCTTGCTTGGCTCCTCCAAAGAGCTGAGAGGGAGAATCTGTTCCAGGCCTTTCTTCTAGATTCTAGTTGCCTCAGGGGCTCCTTGGCTTGTAGATGAATATCTTCTCCCTCTGACTTTACATTTTTTTTTTTCCTGTGGTGTGTGTCTGTATATGGTTCAGTGATTCCACTCCTAGGAATCTACCCAAAGGATACAAAAACACTAATTTGAAAGGAAACCCTCACCCTATGCTTATTGCAGCTCTATTTACAATAGCCAAGGTATGGAAACAAACCAAATGTCCCCAGATAGATGAATGGATCAAGAAATTGTGTATTTATGCAATGGAATATTACTCAATGATCAAAAAAGAGAAACTCATGCCATTTGCTAGGAGGGATTATGTTAGACAAAATTAGTTAGAAAGAAAAATATCAATACCAGATGGTCTCACTTATGTGTGGAATATAGAGAAACTAAATGAAAGGTCAAAAGTCAAAACTAAAGCCAACCATTGAACTGAGGCATACAACAAAGAAAGGGGAGGGAGGGGGACAAAATAGGGGAGGAGTGAACATAAAGGCGGATGGGGCTAGTTATGGTTGATATGGTGGTGAGAGAACTATGGGGACCACAATGATGTAAGAAAAAATTTTAATAAAAATAAGTAAAAACAAACCCAGAAAACCAAATTCCCATTTTCATAAAGATGCCAGTCCTGTTAGATTAGGGCTCCCTTTTAATTACCTCTGCAAAGACCCTGTCTCCAAAAAGCTCACATTCTGAGGACTAAGACTAAAACCTGTCTTTATTCTGAACTCATTTTAACTCTTAGCACTACTTCTTGACATTTAGTGGGAAACCTGTGTTGCTAACATCCTTATCCTTGTGTGACTCTTGGTATCCTCATTTCTCCTGCAGGACAGCATGATCTTGATGTGGCCTAGTCACTGGTCGTACAACTCACCTGTCATATTTATCCCCTGACTGTGTGTCACTCCCACTAATCCATACTGTTCTTTAAAGGACAGGGACCAAGATCAACTTTGTAGCTGCCTCTGGGCACTTCCACTAGAGGTGGGGCTAGAAAGCTCTCAAAGCCTGAGCACATAGTATTATCAAACTCCTCCACTGTTGATCGCTTAGTTTGAGATATAATTTGACTCAGAAATATTGTTTTAGAATAGTTGATCTATAACTGAAAAGAACAGAGCTTTAAAATGTTCTTTTTAACATAGTTCTCCAAAGAGGAAATGCAAATGGTCAATAGGTATATGAAAAAATGTTCAATCAAGTGATTACATCACTTATAATCAGGGTAATGAAAATCAAAACCACAGTGAGATAAGCCCTTACACCAGTGAGAATGGCACATATTAAAAAAACTAGCAACAACAAATGTTGGTGAAGATGTGGAGAAAAAGGAACTCTCCTACACTACTGGTAGGAATGCAAACTGGCTCAATCACTATAGAAAGCTTTATGGAGGTTCCTCAAACTACAAAAAATGGACCTACCATTTTGATCCAGCAATTCTATTTCTAGGAATCTACCCAAAGGACACAAAAACATTAATTCAAAAGGATACATGCACCCCTATGCTTATGGTAGCACTACTTACAAAAAGATAAGTTATGGAGACCATCCAAATGCTCAAAAATAAATGACTGAATCAAGAGTGGTATATAGACCCAATGGAATATTACTCAGCAATCAAAAAAGATAAACTCATGCCATCCGCAGCAACCTGGATGGAACTGGAAGAGGGATTATGCTCAGTGAAATAAGCCAGAAAGGAAAAGAAAAATATCCAGTGGTTTCACTTACAGGAGCAATATAGGGGAACCAAATAAGGTATCAGAAAAGAAAAATAATTATAATAAATAAATAAAAATCGATAGGCAAGTATGTATCAGAGACAACTGCAGGGAGGGGGAGGGAAAGGGGTCAAAACACAGGTGGGAAGAACACAAGGTGGTGCACATGTTTATTGATGGTGGGAATTTAATGGTGACTACACCTGAGAGGAGAAAGCAAACATTGTACAAAAATGAAGATTGATATAAAAATATGTAAATAAGATAAAATAATAAAATATTCTTTAAAAAATTTAGACCTGTTTTGGTATATATTACATTAAGTCTCTTTTCCCCAAAATGATGAAAAATGTTTTCTTTAATCAGTTACTTAATCTTTTAAGTAGACTTCATAAGTTATTTCCTTTTAATCTTTATGAGTATTGTTTCATTTTTTAGTATTAGCGCAGAATATAAATAAATTAACTATCCTATTTGACGTTTGAAGGACTGTCAGATATTTAGCATGTAGGTAATTGACACATAAAGTAAGTTGCAATTAACTGTATTTGTTGGGAGAATATGTTCTAGTGTGAACTAGATGGTATAAACTAGTTAGCAGGGCACATCTGATTGTCTTCTGTCTTCTTTCTCTTTCTTTTCTTTACCACCCTGAAACTTTCCTTGTTGTTCTATTTAGGCCAGTGTGACTTCTGTTTGAAGAAATGTTAGTTTAACATACAGAGTAAATTGGTCTGCTTTCTATGACAACTTTAATGTTTTTATAATTTTGATATTTGAGACAGAAAAAGACTAGAGGGAAAGGGTGATATAGAATTTCAGTTCTTATGGTAGCCACAGCTTAATTTTATGACAAAGTCAATGAATTGAAATGGTGACATACTTAACAATATTGAAAGCTTTGTGTTGGCAATTTCTTTCCAAGCAGCAATTCTTATTATTCTATTATAGACATAACACACCACCCTCACATAGTTAAAGATACTTCCTCTCCCACTTCCCTTCCTTGAAGGAGATTGGGAGGGAAAATTGAGCCTAGAATTTTTTTGTGCTTGCTTCTTATTTTTATTTCTAAGTGAATTGAGACCATATGGTCACATAAATCCAAAGCTAGGTGGTTCTGAGAATTCATTTTGTGACCTTGAAGTGTTTCTTGATTTGCTTGCAATTAGAGGGAAATAATATGCTTATAGAACAATTTATTACTCATACAGACCCATTGGCAAACAGGCCTGCTGCAGCTACTGTCTAAGAGAAGTGGCAGGGTTGTTCTCCCTGGAGAGGACTAATCAATTGAGACCGAGCCCTTTCCTGTTTTCATATGACAACATTTATTTTCTGTGACACTTATTTCTCAGTGTCAGTTTTCCCTGCCAATATGCCCCAGTCCTAATCCTCATTTCATATGCATCTCTGTTCATCCTCTTATTGATGAAGCTTGGCTTCAGGCTAACAGTTTTAAGTGATGAAGCTGCAGTTTGCTAAATGCAGCTAGCCTTGCTTATGTGCTCTTACGAATAGAAAGATCTTCCAGATATTTCCTTCAGGGAATGGTTCTACAGGAAACTTTAAAACATCCCTTATGCTTATACATGTAAAATACGTTTCTTAATACATGTTCATGATAGTCAGGTGGATGAAGTGTTGACTGATAACTTGAACAATTTGATTGAATAATGAATAGTATGTTTATGCTCTATTAATACCCTGTGAGTAGCACAGACAACTTTGAAAAAAATCCTATTGAAAAAGAATCCTTAGAGTCCTATTTCTCATCTTTCATTTTAATTTACAAGAGCAGTGACTATTTCTGGGACTGACTTGGAGTATTTCCTAGGGATTTAGTCTGGTTCAAAGGCCTTTGGTTATGCCTGTAGCCACGAACTTCACTTGTGAAAGGGAAGGATGCATCTAATGTCATAGCTTAATTACAGTATTTGTATTTTGAGTTGTTGACTATTATTTTTCTGAGATTTTAAATGTATTTCGTGTGCTTCCCGTTTAATTTATGACTCAGCAAGTGAATAACTTTAGCAGGTACTTGTTCAATGAGAGACTCAGACATATTTCTACCTCTTCCTAATTCAATCTCAGAAGGTCATATGCTTCCTAAAATTGGTCCTGTAGGCACTTGGGTACTGCCCCATCTCTGCACTCTCCCCCTCAGTCAAGGTTGTATGCCTTGACACTGTTTTGTTCTCCTCTCCTCATGCCTTTGACTCGGTTTGTAGTGTCCTGGCCCCAGAACACTGCATCTAAGTGCTTCTCGCCCCACCTCCTTATTCAGTGAATCATGTGTCTCTTCTCTGTCTCTTCAGTCTTAGTCTGAGTTGATCTCTGATCTCCAAGGGGCATTTCATTTTTATCCCATCATTGGATTTTCTGGGTACTGGGATCCTCTGATTAACTGGTGTTCTGGAGAGGAAGCCGTGAACCACCCTGTTTCTATTTCTATTGGTAAATGTGGAATATATTGTATTGCACCATCATTTGATGCACACATCCTTATAAATGTTACTTAGTCTTACTGCCTTAGGCTCTTAATCGGAATATAAAGTTGACCATTCTTATCTCTTATTACCTTTTGTATTTGGAAATCTATTTTAATCTGATACAAGTATGCCTGTTTCTCACCTTTTTTGGTTGTCATGTAATTTATACAATGTATTTCAGCCTTTAACTGTGCTTGTCTCTGTTGGTAAAATGAGTGTAGGGTAAATGGGTTGAGCAGGCTTTCTATGCCACTAGCCTTTGTGACTGTCACTTGTGGCAGAAGGTGTGTGGGCACAGGACACACAAGCCTGATTGTGGACACCTGGAGTGTGGTGTGTAGTGGCAGGAAAGGACACAGGGCAGATTCAGAATGGTTCTAGCAGACGGGGGGTAAAGAGTCTTGGAGCCCTTGGTGGCCTTTATGCTTTTTATTGTCAGAGGTGGCATCAGGTACATGGCAGGCAGGGGTGCTGGCGGGGGGCGGGCGGGCATGGGAGGCTGGCAGACCCCCCAGTCCCCTGCGCATCTCACCCTCTTGGCTGCTTTGCTACTGCTGCTGCTCTTGCTTGTTGCTGCTTTTGCTCACTGCTGGTTGGTACTCTCGCCGCTTGTTCGTTGGTCTTGGTGCTCGTGTTGGTACTGGCATCCTCCCGACGCTGCCCTTATACGCCTGTGTCCAAACCCAGGTGCACCCACTTGCGCATGCCCACCTAGGCATGCACGCAGCACCGCAGGTGTCCATCATTATACCAGTGGCAGGAGGGTGGAAAGACCTGCTAGTTCTCTGACCCTACAAGGTGTATACACACGCATAAGTGTGCACACTTGAGCCTAGAGGTCAGTGCTACAAGAGCGGCATCTTTTAGAGGCAGGGAGATGGCTATGGAAAGGGGCTGGGGGAGGACAAGTTACTAGGGAAGAAGTGCGACCACGTGAGCATGCCAGAGCTCAGAGAAGAGAAAAAGATTCGCAGCCCCCAGCCCCTTGCTCCCTGCCTAACCTGAGGCCAGGTAGCCGCTACAGTGAGCTTCCTGTAAACCTACAATGAACAGGTTGGACTTCATTTTGAAAATATTCGGCGATTCTATACTTTTTGGTGAAATCAAGCCTTTTATATTTAAGGGGGTTGTTTAGACATATGTGCTTATTGCTATATTGTTATATTGTCTTTTTTTAAAACATTTCCTTTTATGTTTTGTTTTTGTTCCATTCCCATTGTCTTATGTGTTACTTCTAATGGTTTGGTTAAAGATTCTGCTGAGGTTAGTACACGATGGAGTATTATTATGGTGTGCTGGATGGTCTGATCTTCACACTTATTCCCATTTTTACTCTCCTCTTACAATTAGGTAACTGTTACCTCTAGAATTTTTTTTGTTGTTTTTGTTTTATAATAGCTCTTCTGTACTTCCTGTGTACAGAAAGGATTGGCGTTAATATCGTCTTTAATTTTTTGCTTTTCACGAAAGCGTCTTATTGCATGATAATCTTGCAAAATAAAGTATTCTAGATTGGAAATCTTTCCTCTTTGAATATTTTAAGTATATCCTTCCATTCCCTTCTTGTCTGTGAGGTTTCTACTGAAAAGCCTGCAGACAATCTAATAGAAGTTCCCTTCTGGGTTGCTCTTCTTTCTGTTGATGTTTTTAAAAGTATGCCCTTGTCATTGTCTTTCAGCAGTTTAATTACAGTGTTACTTAGCCTGTGTCAGTCTGCTATGATTTTGCTTGAAATTTTTTGGGCCTCTTGGATCAGGGTGTCTGATTTGTTTCCCAGGTTGAGATGGCTGTCAGCTATTACTTCGTTTTTATTTTAATGCCTTTACCTTTCTCTACGCCTTCTGGAACCCTCAAAATATGGATGTTATTTCTCTTCAGGTTATCCCAAAGAGCTCTCATTCTGTTTTTACTTTTTCAATTTCTTTATTCTTCCTTTTCTTCTGTGTGTTCTCCCACTGTGCTTTCAGGTGCATTAATTTGCCCCAGTACTTGTGTTTGTCTTCTGTTGAGGCCCTCCATTGTATTTTTAAAACTTGGTTATAGTATTTTTTCAGATCCATCTGTTCTAGTTCTAACAGTCTCTCATCTTCTCAATATCTATTGTGTTCCTGTTTTTCAATATCTATTGTTTTTCTTAATTTGGTGAGTGTGGTTATACTTCCTAACGTTACCCTCTTCATAGGGAATATTCTATAGTTCTGCTAGATTGATATTTCTCTGAGTTTATTTGATCTGGAGTTTTTGGTGGTTCTTTCTATTCATTTTCAGAGTTTGAGTTGTAGCAAATACTTTGCTTTTGTTATCTTAATACGTTGACTTTGTACCTATTTATAGGGTAAATGAAAATTACCAGGTTTTCCACCCTCCCACCATTAGCATTAATGATAGAACTCTGTGGTCCTACACACATGCCTGATGGCGGGCACCTGATGTAGGGCATGGTGGGCATGAACAGGTGCCAAGAGACTGGGTATATAAGGCTAGTGTGGTGGCAGAGTACAGTAAAGGATGTCATGAGAACAGCCAAGATAACAAGGAGGCTGCTTGAACAGATGATGAACCTACCCTGTCTGGGATGCTTGCAAGACACAATTCTAGGAGAAGCTGGATATAAGCCTAGGTTTTTTACCCAGGATATTTAGGCATCTGCTCTTTCACAGACCTATGTCATTTGCCTCTATTCAGATGAGGAAGAACTGGTACTGGCAAAGGGTAACAGGTAGGAAGCAAGCAGAGCACTAGGGCACTGAAAAGGCATCTTCAGTAAGCATCAAGCTTTCGAACTCCCTTTATTTCTGTCGTACCCAACTTGTGTGATGGGAATCCACAGTGATCACCTCCCCTAGGCCACTCCTCAGCCAAAATATCTCATAAGTCTTGTGCAAGTCTAGCCTCTAGATGTAGCACAATTGAGACGAGCCCACAAAGTTGAAGATTTTTCTCTGCTTTTTGAGTTAGGAGCTTTACCTTTTGGCATTTGCTCTTCTTATTAAAGTACTTGTTTTCAAGGTCTGGTTAATGAGAACACTCAGCTATTGTCTAGGTTTTGGCCCTGGGTGGGGGTAAAGTGGGTTTTTCCTGTATCAGCCTGGGGCTGCAAATGGAAGCCTGTGTAAGTGGAGACACAGGTGATCCAACTTGTCTCTTCCCGCAGACTCAGGCTCCAGCTGTTCTTGCTTAGGAGACTCCTGCTCATTCCACTGTTGCTCACCCTGTACCCTAGCGCAGTAGTTCTCCTGTTGTATGTGAGCAATGTATACTTCCGTCTCAGTGTAGTGCCTGTTTTTTAAGTGTCTGATGTGACCTGGACTTCACAAAGGCAGAGGGACCACCCCTTCTCTCTGGTGGGCTGACTTGCCCTGCTATCACTCTAAACATAAGTTTAATTAGAACTGTTCTTATCCCTTCCTCCTAAACCATTGTTCCTGAGGTAAGTGAAAGCCATTTTACTTTTCAGAGGTTGTTCACTTTGTTTTTTGTGAGTTAGCTGTGAATATGTTGAAGGCAGCCTGGCTTCTTTATTCTGTTGCCATCTTCCCAGACTCCCAGCTAGTATCTTACATCTAGCAGAGATTCAGCATAAGACTGGAAATCTATGTCTTCTATGAAGCAGGATTTCAGTAACTCTCTAACTCAATTGGGAAGTTGCTCTTTTTCACGGGAGAGCTTAGGTTCTGCTCACCCCTACAAGTTTTTCATTGCTTCCACATTGAAGAGGCCCTGTGTAGTGTTTCAGAAGTCTCAGGCTTTTCCGCCCTCCTGCTCTTAATATAATGGTGGACACCTGCGGTGCTGCGCGCATGCCTAAGTGGGCATGCGCAAAGGGGCGCACCTGAGTTTGGACATGGGCTTATATGGGCGTTGTCATGAGGATGCCAGTACCAATCAGCAGCAAGAGTACCAATGTGAGCAGCAGGAGCAGCAGCAGCAGCAAAACCACCAAGAGGATGAATGCGCTGGGGGCTTGGAGGCCTGCCAGCCTCCTGGCCCCCCAGCACCCCTGCTTGCCATGTACCTGGCCACCTCTGACAATAAAAAGCATAAAAGCCACCGAGGGCTCCAAGACTCCTTCCTTTACCCCGTCTGCTAAGAACCATCCAGAACTTGCCCAGTGTGCCCTTTCCTGCCGCTACTCCCTGAAAGGCACTCTCACAGCCACATAGTGAATTTATGAGTGGTAGTTTGGTTAGATATTTATGCCTAAGTGATCAACTATAATTTAACCTTTCAAGTAAGTGTATGGGGGTCACAGGAGTACATTCAGTTCCTGAGATATTTCACTGATTCCCAATGTTTTGGAGAAGGAGTCTACTGATTTGTTTGTTCAGACTTCTATGTATTCCTATTTAGCAAGGAAAAGTGAAGTTGGATTTCTCTTGGCCTTGATGATGTCCTTGATAATAACCTCTAGAGATCAGAATGGCATGAAAGGAAAGTTCTTAGTTATTGGGGGGATCCACTATATATTCTAAATTCACTGCTCATGAATCTTTTTAAAAGTGGTTTCAGCTTATGTTATAATTTCTTTTTTAAAAAAAGATTTATTTACTTATACATACAAGAAAGAACTGGGGTATAGACCAGAGTTGCAGGAGGTGAGAGGATTCACCAGAGACAGAGTGGGGAGCAGAACAGGCAGATCAACTGAAACACACTGCTGAGGGGAACAGCAGGCGAGGCAGGAGAGGTCTGCTACACCATGTGGGTCCCCTCCCTGGCCAGGGATCAAACTCATGCTGCTGTGCCAAAGGATGCTTCACAGTATGGTGCTCAAACTGCTGTGCCACCAGGGAGGCCCCTATGTTACAATTTCTAAGAATACAAGGTTAGATCATATATGTGAGAAGCCTCACAATCAGTAATTTGAATTCTGGCCTTGCCCTCCTTCCAACAAAGAGACAGGTGCACTGAGTATGCTTGAGAAGAATGATTATCTTTTTTAGAAATCTTCTATGTGGGCATCAGAATTAATTTCTTAATATGTCCTTTCTAAATCTAATAGCAATAAAATAACAATAGTAACAACTGTAGTGATGTAGTAGCCACTTTTTATAAATGTGTCTGTTGGAAAATTCTGTATCCCAGGAATGCAGGTGTAAGGTAAATGGATTGTAATGTAACATCAACCACATCAATGCCATAGTGATGTAGATAGAGCAGCTTGGAAATTTTTGTTGTTGGTTTTTAAAAGAGGTAGGGGAAAAAGCACTTCAATGCTATTCTTAAAAATATACTCAAAACTTCACCAGAAAATGTAAGAATTTAAAGTAGATTAACTCAGTCAAGTTTCACACAGTCACGAGCAACACGACTTTTAGTTACAGTTGTTCCAGGAGACAGCATCTCAGAATGAGTTGTCAGAAATGCTGTCACATTTTCTCGGGGGACTGTTGCTACAATTGGGGACTGTTGCTACAATTGGGAACTGTGCTTCTGACAGAGTTGGCATCAAATAAATTGCAATCATGAATATTAATAATCTCTTAAAAGTAAATACACTGTAACTTTAAATCACTAGTTCTGTAAAATGGTGAAGTTGAGCTCCAGCTGTGTAAGTGCTAGGGGGTCTGTGTGTTCCTCCATCCCATAGAGTCATCTTCAGGAATAAAACTCTTACAAGCCCTAAAACTCCAGCTAAAACTAAACTACAAAATCGTTCAAAATTTAATGATTAATAGTTTGTCTTAAGACTTCTAGATTATGACTTATATGTCCTTGGAAGTCTCCCTTAGGAAGTATGAACTGATGTTTTCTTTTAATCTTTACCAGATAGTGGCACTGAAAAATAAGTTCTTGTGTCTTCCTTTGCTTCTGGCATTGCCTCTTGCAATTATTTTGTTGTTTGCTTTCACTTGAGAGAAGACCTGTACCAAGCATTTCTTCCATTTGTTTGTTCAAATATAGTTTATTCAGAATTGCATTTTTAACTCTTTAGTTTCTGACTTGTCATTGGCCTCCTAGAGGGACTTAACCCTATGAAGATAGCCTCCTTGACACTTACAGTGGTTAGTAATTGGTGGTTAGTAATTGGTGGGTAAGTCATAAAAACAACGATCATATCATTAGCAAACACTTTTTTTTTTTTTAAAGAGAAGCTGCAAAATATCTCCTAAAATTGCTTTGAGGATCCTTCCTTCCAATTTTTAAAAAGTATAGGAGCAAAGCGAGTGAATAATATGTGCACATGCTGTTTCAGTGTCACCAGCTCACATCAACTCACATTACATGTCAAGAGCTTTGCTTTGTGCTGCAGACACGAGATTCAACTCCCCACATTCACAGGGATGAACCTAAGGGAAGAAATACACATGTGTTTTGAAAGGGAGAACTCATAAACAGATGTATAGAGCACTGTGGAAAGAAAGAGTAGGACAGGAGCATGCTGATTGAGGATGGCTAGGCCTGACAAAATGAGTTGGAGCGAAAGCACATGGGAAAAGTAAGGTATAAGAAAACATTATTTAAAGAAGATTGCCAGTTTTGGGGGGGAATGTTCCATTATATATTTGTATTACAGACTGTAAATAGGTGTTCCATGTGAAAGCGTAATTGTGGTTATGTGAGTTTGAGAGTGCTACATCTTGATTTCCCCTTTGGAGATTCTCAAATCATACAACCATATAAATGTCTGAGATATACACTGCCAAGAAAACTGCTTAAAATTGGTTTAATCCAGAGTTTTTCAGGTCTAGTTGAGTTTGGAGTTTTTTGTGATATTTCATAGAATGATTTCTGTCCAGTGATTCAGGGAATACTCTTTGTTGGAGGCTTAAGAGGAGCTAGAAAGTTTGGCCGAGGTCAGTCTGTGGGAAGTCTTACAGGCCATGCTCCAATTTTGAAAGTTTCTTTGTGAAAATTTTAGTATCTTCACATCCTCTATCAGAAATAGAATTGCTGTTTTTAAACTGAGGTTCTCTGCTTTGGAGACACATAAAAGAAGTGGCTGTCCTCTTATCCTTAAGGGACTTACAGCTTAGTGGGGAGAAATGAAAGTTATGGTGATTTGTAAGATAACTTTTTAATGGTGCTTGCAGGATACTTGAAAGTGGGAAAATGCACCCTAATGTTCTGTGGGGATTCAGAGAAGCTTCCTATCAGGGTATCCATGCCTGAAGAAAGAAGACGACTTCTGGCAGAGTGCCCAAAGGCGTCAGGATCATGGAAAAATGGAGGCCCAAGCTAAGACCTGGGATTGGTGGGAAAGACTTAGGAGTTGGAACACATAGGATTTGGAAAATGGATTTGGTATTAGGAAGGGAATGCTATAAACTTTTGAGCTGAGCTTTTTTTGAGCAACTAAAACTGTCAAATACTTTTTCCTAAGAGCAGGGTCTTTTGTTTTTTTTCCCTTTTTTTTTTTCATTTTATATATACTTGACATCAAGTGTGGTCCCCATGGGGTTCCTGCCACCATTTCACCAGTGCACCATCACCCCAGTCCCATGTGCTCTTCTTACCCTCATCCTAATTCCTCTACCTCCCTGCCCCCCCACAAAATGTCTGACTTCTTGTCTGTGTGTTTCTGTTGTGTTGTGTGTTTTTTTATTATTATTTTTCCCTGATTCCTTATTTGGTTCCCTTATATTCCTCCTAAATGTGAAACCATCCAATATTTTTCTTTTTCCTTCTAACTTATTTCACTGAGCATAATCCCTTCTAGCTCCATCATGTTGCTGAGAATGGCATTAGTTTATTTTTTTGATTGCTGAGTAGTATTCCATTTTGTATGTGTACCACATCTTCTTAATCCAGCCATCTATTTTTGGGCACTTGGGTTGTTTAAAAGTCTTACCTATTATAGATAGAGCTGCAATAAATATAGGGGAACAGGTATTCTTCTGAATCAGTGTTTTTGTGTCCTTTGGATAGATCTTTGGGAGTGGAATTGCTGGTCATATGGTAGCTTTCATTATTATTAAAGTTCCTGCAGCCACCAATTATACTCTTGCCTGGTACAGACTACACGTTAGGAAGTCGGAGTAGATTGACTAAATTATGTTCTACAATGTACAAAGTCCTTAATGCAGCTCAGTATTAATGAATTTCAGTTCACATGAATAATGTTAACGGTGTTTTGATATGTGTGAATGAAACTTCTAAGAGTCCCTAGGAAGTTTGCCATCAATTCTGCCAAGAATATACCTCATCTTTCTGCTCAGAGATAGCATATTGGAGAAAAGAAACCATACATTATTATCTTCATAATATTATCTACCCTTTCTTGTTAAAATTATGTCTTTGTTCATTGTTATATGATTCTATTTTCTAAGGGTTGGTGAAAAGGACATAATTTCCTTGATTATTATTGGTGCTAAGGAAAGCTACTGATTCCCTTTCAGGGTGAAAGCATACCCTACATCTTATTTGTTGAAGTCTTTTCAGTTCCTCAATAGTGTACTTGGCCTTTTATATGGATTGCTGGTCACCACGCCCTCCACTCTTACTCCTGAATTATCTCCTAAGTTTTAGATTCACTTGAGTACCCACTTCCACCAAGGTATTTTCTCTGACCCTTTAATGTGGTTATGTCTATATACTTGCTATATACTTCACATTGACCCATATTCATTTCAATGCTTTATTTCAGTGTAATCCACTCATCTATATATCCACTCATCTATATATATAAAAATATATATAAATAATCCACTCATATATATATATGTATGTATATATCTTAATCTGCCCTGTTAGATAGGTAGCTCAGTAAGGTCCAGGAAGATTTTGGCTTTTTGCTTGCATACCCAACATGTAATGCAGGGCATGCAATGGGTTCTCAATAAACTGGTTAAATTAATGAAAGGCTGAGTGTTTCAGCAACTTCACTTTGGCAATGCAGGGATTGTGAGTGAATAGATAAAGCAGTTAGAGAAGCTGTTTTTCAGGTAGAAGGGGATGATGTAATGAATCAAGCATGGGATGGGGAATAAGGATTAAGTTGTTAGAGTGAAGAGGTGTGATTGACACAACTGAAGTGCCAACCAGATGCTGGTGAAAGAGAGAGAACAGGGTGAATGCGACTTGGGAGGAAAGGTGGGGGAAAGGTGCTTTTGTCTCTACATTTCCTGAAAGTAAACCGCGAAGGAGTGCACTTTAGGTATTACTTTACTCAAAATACAACAAAATTGATTTTGAGTACAAATAGAGAAGAAGTCTGTTTTTTCATTCACACTTTCTAGTGAATTGCTTCTAAAGACTGTGGCAGAGTTTTGAAAATAGTGTTATGGTGTTAAGCACTACACTGAATCATTAGGTTGTTCTTGATTCATGTGCTAGAAAATATGGGACCTCTAACTCTAGGCACCAGAAAGTATGTGATTTCCTTTTGGGTGGGCAGATCTTTAAATGATACAACTGGTTTCTGCCCTTAGTCTGCACTTTTGGACAGTGAATATCGGATGTCATCTCTTTTCTATCTTGTTTTTGAGTCATCTTTGTCACTAGGCCCATGTAGGTCTCTCTGCAGGTGACATTGTGAATTGGTTCAGTGAAATATTTATCAGCAATGTGCGTGTTTTTGTGAAGCCGTGATCCTGAGTTTTCAGCAGACATGTATTCTATTTGGAGTACCCTTTGACTCCCCTACTGTCTTTAAGAGAAGCCTCCAAAATTGGCACCAATCCAGTGTTATGTAAATGGCCTGGTTTACTGAAAGGTGATGGCACATGGGTGTGAGAAGGCCAGGGTTGACCTCTCAGTGAACTTAAGTGCTTCATAATTGGTGTCTGAGGAGTAGAGGGATTGGAAGAATTTTACATTTGATGTTGATGAAACGGGCTATCAGCCATGATGGGTAGTCTAATTCCCTTGCTTCCTTGGAGTTCCTAACATCATTCAAAGTGTTATTATTGTTGCAGTTGAATACCATCAGGGAGGTGAACTGGAAGGTGGTAAGAGATTGTGACAATCTTTAGTTGTTGAAATGGAACCCTTCCCCAGCTGTGATGATCCCTCATGGTAGCAAGATGGACACAGCTGGGGAGTGGTCAAACAGCTGTCAGATGTTTCTAACTGGAAACAGATTCCCTTACTTCCTTAGATGTACACTTAAGCATCAGTATGTTGCTTTCCAAGTTTAAACTAAATTTCTAATAAGTTACTATTAGATATTGATGATTATATGACCAGTCATTTTCTGCTTAAATGAATCATTGATAAAATTTATTGTAATAAGATTGTACATACAACATGAATTTTTATTTTATTTTAGAAATACTTATGTACAAACTGGTACAATAAATTGGAAATGCCAACCATTGCAGCAGCTAGGCAGATGTCAACGTTTAAGTTGCTTGATTTTGACATATGTTGATAAGACAATCTATTCTTGCCAGATACAAGAGTACTTGTTATTTCTAAGTTTTTAAACAAGTGGGATAGACAATAGAAGGCATAAAATCACAGGCAGTGTCAATGCCTATGTTGAAATCCTAGGTTCATCCTATGTCACTTGGGACCCATTATTTAAACATTCTGTGCTTCATTTTCCTTACTTGTAAAATGGAGAAAACGATGTTACTCTAGGAAAATTGTGAGAATTACTAGGTTTGTGCTTATAAAAGGATGGAGGTTAGTATCAGACCAATCGTAAATACTCAGATATTAGTTTACATAATAATGATGTAGCCCTTAAAATATAGCTATCACTTATGACCAGAGAGAATCTTTGAGTAGAGTGATGTCTGGTTGCCTAGTTAATATTATTGTATAATGCCTGGTTCCAATCTGTCAGGGAATACCTGCTGTGTGGATTAATGCCTTATTTAGTTAACACTTTCTATTTTAAGGAAACAGTTTTTGTAAGTAAAACCAAACCCAGAGGTAGCAGCTTGCCAATTTGGGAAATATTTGGAATAGTTCTCTTTTGCCTTTTTAGGTTTTATTTATTTGATAGAGGAAGCATTGCCTTTGTGATCTTCTGTTCTCTCAAATCAACAGTGTCATCTTCTAAAGAATTTCAGTTTTATGGTTTAGTCTTGAATTTAGGGAAACATTAGAAACTAACTGAGATATTTGAGAGTGTTGGACCACTTGGCCCCCCAGTCCACTGGTGTGGCTGTGCATACTGCTTATCATAACTGAAAGTGGTTTCAACAAGTGAATGACTGCTTCAGCAAATAGTTACTTGGCTTTTGTTTACAATCTTAAGTTCTGTCACTTGAAAAACTTTATGAATTTGCTAGTTTTTCTTTTAGGCAGATATACATCTAGAATTACTATATCCAAACCACAAAAGATGACCAGACTTTTTACTTTCCTTGCTAATATGAGTGATTGTAGCTTCTTTACTAATTAAAGATTTAGTCTTCCTTTGTCCCTTCCATCTTCTGGATAAAATTACCAAGTCATCCGATCACATATTGGCTCATGATTTCTCACAGCAGCCAATCTATTGCAAAAACTACCCTACTGTGAATCTTTCTCAGAGTCAGCAATAAGTACTCAAATGTATCACAAAATTTCCTGCACCTCTCTTGCAATCACTGCATAGCTCCTTAGAGTCTGCTGGTTTCGTCATTGCAGGCATCCAGTAAACCCAACATGGTATGCTTTAGTTTGCTAGTCTGAGACCAGTGGATGGAAGTGTATTGATGCCTAGGTCAGATTTTATGATATTGTTACATAGTGACTTTTTGTTACTTGTGTAAGATTAAAGACAGAGAACATATCACATTAGGAAAGTTCATAAAGGAAGATTAATAGTAAAAACCGAATGAATGGTCCATTTCTCAAATTGTCTCCCTCTCAGGGTTGTATATGTGCTGTGCCTTGAGCCTGGAAAGGCCCTATGACCAGAACGTAGACATTGTGTGGTTCGTCTTGCAGATAGGAGGAGATGACCCTTTGCAATCTAATAAGAAAAAGTTTCATTCCAAAAGCTATAGGTTGTGCTGATTATGATCATAGCAGGTTTCAACCTGTGGTCCACGTCTGGAACTTTAGGCAAGTTAAGATCAACAAGTATTTTGTGGTCAAGTTTCATTTAATTAGAGGTTCCTGCCAAGTCATGGTTTAGAGGCCAACTTCTGTGCCAGGTGGCCTTTCAACGGTTGCCTGTCAAAGCTATGGAGAATGCTCAAGGAGGCTCTGCCTTTTCCCCAGACCAACTTTAATTTTAGACCAAATCCCAGAGGCTTACCCTGGGAGAAGCTATCTGTGTGCCACCGCATGCAGAATTCTTTGCTGCTAATGCATGAAGACAAAGCAGAGTATCCCAGGTAGTAGCCATGGAAGATCCAGTTTGGTAGGCTTTTCCCAAAAGCAAGAGGAAGGTGTTCTCCTTTATCAGGAAAGTTTTTTTTCCCCCAGAAAAGTAAGATTACTTCAGTCTTTTCAGGCCATTTTTCTAGGAAGCAGGCAAGGTTCCTGCTGGGGCACTGCTGTATCTCCCTTTGTGAGGCAGACATGAAGCTTTCCCCTTGCCAACTTTATTATGTCATTGAATTAATAATGTTGTAAAGACTAGATCAGAAGTCAATTTGGCAACTGTGCCTTTAGGGAAATTTTTGGAAGAGTGACCTTCCATTTTTAATAAGCATGTTATTACATTTAGAATTAAATTATTGAGAGCTAAGCCACCCTCCTGAATTTGCTATTAGCCATTTTTCCCTTTTATTTTTAATGAACTAGAACAAGTTAAAACCAGTTGTTTCTAACAGCATGCAGTAAGAAAGAATGCCAATTCTTTTACTTTCAGACCCTTTATTTTACATGAATTTAATTCTTCTAAATGTTAGAATTTTTAAAGTCTTCTACAAAGCATCCTTTCCTTTTTATCTTAAAGTGGAGTGGGACCCTCCCTCCCCCCATAATGTTACTTAAACCGGCTCTATGTCTGTTTCCTGCTCCATATTTGAATTTTCGTCCCTAAATTAAAATGCATGATCTTTATCAAAAATGTTTTGTGGTTATAAAGTTCACATAGAAACTAAATGGGCATGAAAGTTCAATGGTATATTCTGTAACAACAGATCTGGAAAGAGTATATAACACATCAACTATTAGATCCCAGCTTAAAACACCAGTCCTTAAGAGAATGTCATGTTGGGGCTGATATACAATAATAGAAACCTGGAGGGCAATTGAGAAATAGTGTGTTGAATCTATTTTAATAACAAATTATACTCTCAACACAGAAGAACTATTCATTAATGATCTGGCATAGGGAAATGCAATTTGTAGCCAAAAATCATACTATAAACCTTAAAGTAACAAGCAAAAAGGATAACTCCAGGTTAACTAAAAATAACAGATTATCAAGTTATAGAGATATAGTAGGAAAAAAAAGACTACATTTAGATATGCAGCTAAAAACCAAGTTCACAAATTTAGAAGTAGTTTCTTACTATAAGAGACCTACTTTCAAGAAAGTCTTATCAGGTAATCTTTTGGTTTCTGGCATCTAACACACCTACTTAATAAAAGCCCACATTTGGTAAGGTTGTTAATGAGTGCTCTGAATAAAAATGCCAGTGTATTAATTAGCATGTGTGGATGTGTAAGAAAATGTACAACAATAAATTCACTACTATAATTTCATCATGGATACTTACAAGATAGGATTACATATGGTTTTTGGCTTATTAAAAAAATGTTGTTGGCCCAGCAATAGGTATCTTGCTGTTATGCACTTCTTAGGTTGATAATGATGATACAATAACTGGCACAATTTGTTGAGTACTTTCCTTTGTTGGATGCTTTTAATATAATTGTCTTTGTCATATCAACTGTCTCAGATGTCTTATATTATTTATGTATTGATGTATTTATGTATCCATAGTGGTAGCTAATTTGTATGAGCATACATGTGGGTCCTCTTGGAGACTGAGTTAAGGAAATATGTATACTTGGTCTTCACATTTCTCTACTGGAATGTGAGTTCCTTGAGGTTCAGATTCTCTTACATGAGAACATGAGAACAACCTATCAGATATTGCCTATAGGAATTCTCTGTTCTACAGTTTCTGAATGATCAGCCATGGTGGAGGGCTGGCCCCACCAAGTCTATACAGAAGCTGGAGAGAATATATAGTATTATGCATTAGAATTACTTTTCTTCCTGTACCTTTCATTCAGGTGATAGTCACTCATTTTATTTATTAGCATATTGTCTGATCTTAATCTTGCCTAGGAAAGGAAGGTACAAAGTTTCAGTTTTGATTATAATTAGATAAGCTGAGCCAAGATTTATTTTTTTCTCTATTGCTCATCAGCTTGTCATATATAAATTATATACTGAAGAGAAAGTTGCTTTAAGAAAAATGATTAAGAACTTAAGCAGGATTAAATTAATTTACATAGCTCTAGAGACAGTCTTTCCTTATATAACTTATAGAATACAAAATTTAAAAGATGCAAAATCTAATATATGAATCATGAATCATGGAACTTACCTCCAGTACCTATTTCTAACATCCCAGTATGCACTGAAATTTCCTTATGCACATTCTTTTGGAGAGAGGAGTAAATTTGTTGTTAGCATAAGGATATTTTAAAAATAGAGCATTGGCTTTCAAAGTGAGAAGATACTAAAGGGTCAGATGCTAATTGAAGCGATTATATGAAGCTGTAATTTGCACTCATGAAATTACTCATTTGATGTGTGGTGAAAACAATGAGGATTATATACTTTGAGCATCTTTGTTTTCCAGGACACTTGAGACAGCACTAGAGTAGTGATAAACTCAAGAATTCTGAAGACAGGCTGCCTGAATTTGAATGCCAGTTTTCCTATTATGTCTTAGCTTTGTGGCACAGGACAGATTAAACTTTCTAAGCCTAAGTTTTCTTCACTGGAAAACAGTATTAATAATAATGCCTCCCTCACTGGATTATCACGAGGGCTAAAGTGAGTTAATACATGCATATTCCTTTAAAGAATGTATGACATATTATGTAAGCACTACGTGTTGGCTATCATTACTTGCTATCACTAATGGCTTCTTAGAATACAAAGGAAGCTCACAGCATCAGATATTAAATTATTTTGGGTGTGTCCTTGACAAAAGTTAGTGGGTACCCCAAGATGATTCCCCATTTTTCATAAAGAATTTGTAGATTTATCCTTTGATTAAGCCTAAAAGCTGGCTGCTTCTGTATGAGATTATGGTGCCCTTTAACTTTGCTGTTCTCTAGCTTTACCCCTGATCATTATTTTCCTTAAATTACTTGAACTGGAGCATGGGCTTATTAATTTTCTTTGGTATAAAAGAATGTTCTTGAAATGTTCTGTTTGAGTGAAAAAATTCTGACTGGAAATTAACAGTGAGTCACCACAGACTGTAGGGATTGTTCTTGAAAACATGAGTTCACAATCACTGACCTGAAGTGAATTAGTAGTTAACCTGATCTAGAAATAATTAATTAAAAGTTCTTATCAGCAAAATAAACCTTATATATGAAGAAAGCTATGTAAAATTGTCTTTAGACTGAAATGTCCCTTAAAACTATTAGTTGATGAAGCTGAGAAGGTGTGCTTGAAAAGGTTAAAGAATCCTGGGTTGGTGCTGAAGCTGTCTCTGTATCCTGTAAAATTTTGTATGAAGTGTTCTTTCATAATATGGAAGAAAATCCATATATGCAGATATTACTAGCTCATTTCCTAGTACACAACCAGTGATTTGATGGTAACAATTCAAATACAAACGGATATCTAGAACTTAAGTAGAAATAAGGGAATGAGGAGATGGATATTATCTACCCTCTGTGCTCTGTGCTTCATGCTGGGTGTCATTAGGTGATCACCCCAGTGAGCATACTTAGGTGTCCCAACTAGAATATGGTATCCAACTGGCCTGTTGAGGAAATTGAGGATCAGAGGAGATAAGTATCTTGGCCAGGATTTCAACACACAGTAAATGACAGACCCAAGATATTTTTTTTTTCCGAAGTTGATGAATATGCTGAATGTGTAGATTTAATAAAATTCTACTAGTGCCTCTAAAAGTTAATTTGCGGCAGGTGTGACTTTTGTACCGTATTGTGTCAGGTTGTTTTCTTATGAGTTATTTTGGCACATCCATAAAGTATGATGCACTTCCACTATGAGGTTCTGTAGCTGTGTAGACTGAGTCTGGGTGAAGGCTCATGACAGTCCCCTCCCTCTCAACACTGCGGCGTTACACCTGCCTCATCCTGGTAGCTTTGTGCCCCTAATCTCTTCATCCTTCAGGTCACAGTTCATTGGTTCTGCCTATCTAAAGTGTTTAAAGCACTATTTGATCTGATTATTATAAAAAAATTTTAATAACTTTGAAATGAAGCTTCAACTCTTGGTTTCACCTTCAAGATGATTCACAATCCAATTTGGTCTGTCTTTGAAGACTTGTTTGCCTACACCAGTTCCAGTGTACTCCTTTCTGTTCTCACTAGAGGCACCTAGTCACTGTCCCTGGTGTTTGCATTGGGTTCCCATTTTGTAGTTTCTTTCCCTTCATTTTGTTCCTGTATAATACCTATTTCCCAAAATCTAGTACAGTTGTCATTTTTCTCAGTTGGAGGGGAGTTAGAAAGACTTTGTCAATGTAATATCTAATTTAAAAAATGCTTAAATTACTTTGTATTCCTTGTATCCTGATTCTTTAATGCCTTGTGTTATAGTTATTTTTGTATGCATTCTTTTCCTTCTCTTAGTCTTTTAAGATATATAAGGACAACATACCTTGGTGCATTTTTAAAAAATTATTTGTTATGCATACAAGAATTGGGGTATAGACCAGAGGTGGGGGAGAGTGAGAGTAGTCACCAGAGACAGAGTGGGGAGCAGAGGAGGTGGATCTATTGAAATACACTGCTGAGCGGGAGCAGCGGGTGAGACAGGAGAGGTCTGTTGTGCCAAGTAGGTCACTCCCTGGCTGGGGATCAAAATTGCGCTGCAGTGGCTGGCAGTAGCTTCATAGTGCTGCTCCTTAACTCCTTGCACCACCAGGGAGGTCCCCTTGGTTCATTTTTCACTCTCTGAATTTCTTAGTCCAGTGCCCTACAGTCTTAAATATTTACTAGCATTTGCCAAAAAATGAGTATTTAAGTTTAACTACATAAGGTGAAGCTGCTCTTAGAAGAATGTTTTCCTATTTTTCAGCTGTCAAATAAATATAGCTAATACAATGTAATTTTAAATTTAAATTTATTTGCTGAGTTCGGGAATGTTCATAATTTGATATCCTTTGACTTCCTGGGAGAAAAGCAGTAGAACATGCTATGTCTTAGAGGATTTGCCTGCTGAAGCCTTAATTAGAAATGTGTAGCTTTCCTTGCAGTCTATCAAAGATGCATTCTTTTGTCTAAATACTTCACTTTGTTCACAACTTGATGGTCATTGAGTTTGCGTTTGGTGCCTAATAATGAAGGCTTGACCCATCTGTGAAGTTAAGGTACTGTTTCCTTATCAGTCTACTGAAAACTTAATTCATTTCATATTCACATTATTTTTATATATCATGCCTCATCTCTGTGCAGCCTCTGGAAAGGTACAGAGGAGGAGGGTACAATTTTTTCAGTGAGGGAACTTGTAAGCCATGGAATCTACCTTGGATGGGCACCGATGTGAAGTTACTGTCTGTCTGTCTGTCTGCTTCTCACATCTTTTCTTTGCCTCTCTCTTTGTATACTTATATATTATTTGAAGATTTCAGCCTTTTCTTTTTTTTTTTTTTAAGATTTATTTATTTATGCATACAAGCACTGGGGTACAGGCCAGAGGTGTGTGGGGGCGGTGAGAGGAGTCACCACAGACAGAGCGGGGAGCAGAACAGGCTGATCAACAGAAG
>JAGFMF010011574.1:13702832-13729008 GCA_019455555.1 Galemys pyrenaicus
CCTTCCCCTCTTCCCTCCCCACCAAGTGTCCCCAGTTTGTCTTTGTCTTTTCATTTTTGGTTTTTGTTTCTTTCTTGTTGTTATTATTATTGTTGTTGTTCTTATTCCTTTCCTTGATCTTTACTTGGTTCCCTTATATTCCTCCTAGGGGAGGAAACATCTGGATTTTTCTTTTGCCTTCTGACTTACTTCACTGAGCATAATCCCTTCCAGTTCCATCCATGTTCCTAAGAATGCGTCTAGTTTTTTCATTTTTTTATTGCTGAGTAGTATTCCATCGTGTATATGTACCACAGCTTCCTGATCCACTCATCTGTTTTTGGGCATTTAGGTTAAAACTCAAGTTATTTTTAAGTTGAATTACAGGGTCTAGATATTTGGGAGAAGATAAGCTGTGAAAGAGGTCTTTATAGTAGTTACAATGAATTAGTGAGAATGTCAACCTAGACTAGAATAATTAGGAAAAAATAGACAACAGATTTAAGGCATTCTAGTAAGAATTTTAAAATAATACTATCACATGTTCATGACAATATTTTTCAGGTTAAAAAACCAAACCACTATAGATAAGACTAAGCGTTGGTTTGTTTTCTGTGCCCAGTGGGTTGGCGACATAGGGTTGGGCTCAAGAAACATCTGTTCATAAATGAAGAATGTGACAGAAGATCTGAGAGCTGGGTTTACTCACACTATTCAATTATTGTGAAATGTTTTAATAATGATTTTACTTAGGTAATAATAATGCTAATTACAGAAATTTGAAAATCCTGGGAAAAATAAAAAGCTCACCCATCATCCCATCAAACAAACATATAATGTTGGTAATCATTTTTTATTTAAAAAATAATAAAAATAATACTTAGGAGCTATATAAGCAACAAGTGGAATGAAAGAGAATGAAAGGTTGAGAAAGAGATACCAATATCCTGAGATTGAATGACTGAGAGATTAATGGTAAAAACTAAGAGGAAATACTGCAGGCAAATATTGGAAATCCAGGTGATAGTTTTTGCTGTAGATTTACCAAGATCCAGGTATCACTGGGGCACCTTATATAAACTGACAAGAAGAAACCTAGTTGTAAACACAAAAGAAAAGCTGGGACTAGGTTTATCTGCCAACCACTAGAAGTGGTGTTGAAGAGTTTAGAATCCAGTAATGTCACTGCTGTAGAAGCCTGCATTAGAACACCAGGGGCAGGGAAAAACTCTTGGTGGAGAGAGTATGATTTACCTTCCTTTGATGTTAGGTCTTCTTCCATGCATCTGTGGCTTCCCTACCCCTCTGTATAATGACACATACCACTCTTAGCACTTAGGTTTACTTGTTCATGTTACTGACACTTTCTTAATTCTGAGATGGGCAGATTATATTTACCTTGTGTGCCATCAAATCTTGAACTTAAGTGAAACTTCTATTAGCACACAGTATTGGTAAATATTCTTTGGAATGAGTGAATGCTCTGGGACTGAGGTGATCATTGTGAAGGAAAATTTGAAGGGTGTGACAAAAGAACCATCCTATACTCACTTCACTTCAAGTGATATTAAATGAGACAAGTTGGTAGACGTGTCTTTCTTCTTTGATGCTCTGTAGATTGAGGATATCAGTTAAGAACATAGATTGTTGGTTGTGAATTAGGAAAAATGGAAATAGTCAGGTTGAGGGGATTAAAACAGCTTTAGTATATACAAAGTCAGTAAGTCAAAATGAGAAAGCCCTGAGAGCAGGTAGTCAGTAACCTAGGGAATAACACATATTTCAAAAACAAGGCAGACAGTGTTGAAGAAAGTGCGAGAGGATAGGGAAATTTCATGCTGTAGGATGTTGGTATGACCTGATATGACTTGTGTGGCTTTTATGGGTTAAATATGTTCCCTCAAAACTTGTGTTGAAGTCATAATTTCCAGTATCTTAGTATGTGACTTGTAAATAGGATCTTTGAAGATACTATTGGTTCAGATGAGATACAGAGTAACGAACTATAGAAATGATCCCTGAAAGTAGTGTGAACCCTGTAGTGATTGGAATCTTCTGAGAAGCAATGAATGCACACAAGGAAAATGTGGTGGCAGAGATTGAAGTCAGCTGCAGCTGCAAGCTAAGGAATTGTTGATAACCCACCAGGAGCTACAGAAGGGCTAGGAAATTTTCTTCCCTATATATGATTGCTGACCCCTTGAATTCAGGTTTCTATTTGCGACTTTTACAGAATATGTGAGAGAACAGTTTTCTGTTGTTGCAAGTCCCCCTACTTATGTTTAATTATGGCAACTCTGGGAAACCAATACAGTGGCTAAAGCTCTGTAGAATGAAGGTCATGGAGATCAAGGTGAGTCATTGATGCAGTGCTGAAGTTCAAGATCAATGTTGAGATGGAGTGAAGAAAACAGTTGAGTGCTGAAAGTCTCTTGATAGGAGTGTTCTGTAGTCTCCGTACAGAACGGAGTAGTGCTAACTGATCATGTCATTAGAATGCTCTCCATGCTGCAGTTTCTGACAATAAAGTGAGTACCTTCATGATTCTATGTATTTCAGGGTGCAGACCTGTTAGTTCTTCACATTTGGGCTTAGGCTGCATTTGGTATGGATGCTTGGTTCTGTTGTTGGTCTTTTACAAGGGGCTTTATGCATCCAAACTGATTGAGCTTGAATCCATTCAATGTGCCAACCACTCATTACAGACTGAATCAAACACCTGGGCACACTTTGGTGAAGAGAGGGAAAGAGTTGATATTAAAATGACTGATTCCTTTTGCAGTGCCCTCTGAAAGGAATGGGTATTCTGGAGACTAACTTTGTGGAGAAAAGAGTCTTTCAAGGCAGGAGCAATATTCAGATAAAAGAAAACAGAAAAATCTGTGGCCTGACTTGCCAGCATTGAGGATGGAGAAGGTAGCAAAGGTCTTCAGAGTTCGTTGCCTTTGTCTCCCTTGTCTTCAGACAGTTTGAGTCTGATGAAAATGAATATCTTTAATAAGTTATCCTAGAGCTCTTGCACCAGAAAATGAACTTAAAATTAGTACTAGTGTTTTAGATGATTTTTCCCATGTTGGATACATAATGAAATGTTTGTATATCCCTCACATAGGGTTTACTTTACTATTTCCACACTCATAATTCTTCCAGAGATTGACAGATATATAATTGTGGTTAACAGCACAGACTTGTATATTCTTTTTGTCCTGACTGCTGTGGGCTTGGGGTAGAGGCCCCTCTTGTTCAGTGGGAAGGAAGCCAGCAGGGGGCCATCCATGCAGTTTCCAGTTGCAGGAATGACACTTTGCTCCTTGTGGAAAAAGAGAATTAGTGCCAATATGAACTTGTAGACTCCTCCTTTCTTAAATATAGGTATTTAATTTTTGTCTTTATCTCACTTCTACCACTTATATAAAAAAAGGGAATAACACTTTGAGAATACCTCAAAAAGATTTATTTGCTGAAGATGCGTGAAACCAGTGATTTATAGGAAAGGAAATCTAGTGGGATTTTTGTTTTTGTGGGTTTTTTTTTTTTTTCCGCCATTCTTGTATACCTTGTAAAATCGATGAGAACAGGAAAACTTTTGGATTCCTGGTTTGGTGAACTAGTTTACCTTCTGATAGAAAGGCAAGTCTATGCTAAGTGAGCATGTTTGAATATAATCCAGACCAAAAAGAACACTGTGGTCCTTGACTGATATGTAGAAGAAAAACATGTCAAATAGAAGCAAAATACAGCATGTCAGTTGCCTTTAACTATACTTGTGTGACTTATAGCTGAAGGAACGCTACACTTGAAAAAAACACAAAAACAACTGATTTCCATTCTTTGTAATTTAGACTCTATTAAAGTGGGAAAAGCCATGGAGGTTAAGAGTTGCTACCAGAAGACCCAGTGAGGAGTTGGTATCTGTGAGCCACATTGTTTCTGAAATCTTTCTTTTCGACTTTCCACTGTTCATGGATTCCTGCTGTTAACTGGATCCTTCTCCCACACTCCTCTCCAAACACTTTGTGAGGTGGCAACAAGGAGGAATAAAGTCCTTTCCCATAATCTGGCTCTGGAACCCTGGCCATCCTGCAGACAGGGAAGCAAGCAGCCTGGCTCACTCTCGGGCAGTTGTTTTTCTTACAGTTGTATTGCTGCTTTAACTGGCCACGGTTCTCCTCAGCTGTCATGAAAACTCTTAAAACTCATACGAGAGTAATTTTCCCCACCTCTTTCATTGCGGCTTGTTTTCTCTTCGCGGAGCACACGGCTGGTGATTAGGCCTCACCCTTTGGTTCTCTCCTTGCTCCCTTTGCTCAGCAAGCAGTCATTTTGTGAGTTTCTGCAGACTGGCTGATTGAGTTACACCCTGAGGAATGTTGAACCTGGTTCTCAGTTGCAGGATGACTTTCCCAAAAGTTCTTGTGCTGTGAGCCTGCTCTGAGGATTCACTTGTGTGTATTGGTTTACAGTAACATTAAAGCTTTCGCCCCACAGTAGATGGGTAAGTTACTTAGGGAATATGAGATAGTGCTCTCACAGGGCTCGCAGCTCGGGCTCTGCCTGTGGTAAGGCTGCTTCCCTTCTGGCTGGTTTCTCATGTATTTATGACTTTCTCTACCTAGTAGCCTTGCCTTGGATTTTAAAAAAGAAATTCCCTCTCTTTTTTTGAAGTTTCAATTTATTTTTATTGATGTACTATTGGTACAATACTATATACATTTCAGGAATAAAGAGTCAAACCTCTTTTCATACCCACATCCACACCAAATTTCTAGTACTATCACCATTATTAAATTGAACCCCTCTACTCATACTTCCACACCCCCTCCCCCCTTTCCCTTTCCCTGTGGTAACCATCATATTATTGTCAGAGTCGAAGAGTTGTTTTTGTTGTATCTTGTTTGTTTGCTTATACTCCACTTAGGAGGGAACTCATCTGGTATTTGTTTTTTTCTTTCTGGCTATTTTTCCAAGCATAATCACCTCAAGTTCCATCTGTGTTGCAAATGGCAAGGTTTCATCTTTCTTTTTAAAGTTGAATAGTATTCCACTGAGTATATATACCACATCTTTTTTATCCAGTCATCATCCATTGATTGGCATTTAAATTGTTTCCATGCCTTGATTATTATGAATAGTGCTCTGATGAACATATGAATGCATCCATATTTCCAAATTAATGTTTGCATATTGTTTGGATAAGTCCCAGGAGTAGAGTTGCTTGATCACATGGCAATTCTATTTTTAATTTTTTCTAGACATTCTCTACCGTTTTCCATAGAGGTTGCGCCAATTTACATTCCCAACAGTTTATGAGGTTAAAGAAGAAAGTCTCAATGTAACTAGAGAGAGATTCTGTGGTTGTTAACCATAAAAAGTTGAAAGCTCCAATAATGTAAATCATAAAACAAACAAAAGGAATAGACATTAAATTTTTCTCTAAATATTGTTTCTGAGGGGACATATATGAAAAGCAAAAGATCCAAATAGAAAAAAAATAACTTGCTAATATTCCAACTTGAGGTTATTAAGTAATTTAGTAGTATTTAGTAATGGTGGGTAAGATGAAATAGGCAGGAAATGAATCAGGAGGGAGGCTCTGTGTGAAAACTTGCTTTGAGGCTTGTGGTGGCTCCAGCATCAATGGGAGATTCTGGGAGAGCTCGTAAGTGAGTGATTCCAATTCAGTCTTTAGTTCAGCTCTGTCCCTATGGCTATAGGTGGTCCTTTTGGGTATAAGTCTTCAAGATATGTAAGATTCTTGTAATCCTTGATTTAGTAAAAGAGTAGCATACTTGTGCCTGCATGTGTGAATACATCTGTGGGTATAATCACTGTTTGAATCTATGTCTTTAAGTTCTGTTCTTGTCATTAAAATGCTTTGAAATGATTGTTGTTATATATGCCATTTATTCTCAACTGAATTGCCAAGATGCCATTGCTCTCCTCTTAACCACTAAGATATTGATGTTTAGTTACAAATGGTGGCTTCTGTAAAAACATAGTGAAGTGTTTGTTCATAGTTTTGGAAAAGCGGTATAAGAATTATTTCCTTTTTTTAAGTCTGTGACTGTGCTTGAATTTTATGGCAAATAAAGTGGTGTTTTGTTTGGATAGCTCTGAGTATTGGTTGGTGAGACGAGACAGGCTCTTTTTTATTTGGCCATAGATTCCACCTCTCCTCAAATTCAGTCCTACCTGCCTGGTGCTCTGAGGTCATTTATCTGTGATACCCAGAGCACATTTTCAAATTTCTTCCCCTGAACAGAAGCAAATAGTCAGACTTTACATTGGCATATACTTTCTGACTGTCTTCTGATGATAGTATAAAATGAATAGTGAAACTCAAAAATCTTGAGAGGAAACAGAGTTGCTAAAGAACAGAATCAGAAGGCTTAGGGCCAGGATTATACATTAATCGCCTAATTAGCCCTTAAATTTGTGACATTGATCTTAATGACTGGGCTTAGCAGAGTGGGAAGTTTGTATGAATCAGGTTTACTGAGTGAACAATACTGGTATTGAGTGATTCTGGTTTAACCTTTTTTGATCTTACTGGAAACATTTTTACTCCTAGATTTCCCTTATGCACCAAACGTTGCTAAATTAACGCTGGTTTTAGAAATGGTGGAAAGTCATCTCCATTTCACATACTTGTCTTATTTGTTCTATTGGAAGTGTTGATCGCAAGACAATCTAAAGTCTGAGCATGGATGGCATTGATCTGATTGATTCCTTGGGGTGCTCTGCTCTGTGGTCGTGGGCCTTCTTCTGAAAAGACCATATCGAGTTCGTCCACTGTTGTGAATGAAAATAATCAGTTGGTGAAAGCATAGAATTAGAAACCTCTTGGTATATTTATTTCTGTGTCTCAAGAATTCTGATTTAAAGCAGACTTTATTTCAAGTAATGTGAACAGTAGGTCATTCAGGAGTCTCAGATGAATCAATGTTTTCTTCCCTCCTCTCCGAGAAAATCTATTTAAAGCAAAGGTCAAATCTGTGCTGGATTTAGAACCTATTAAATGTAAGTCTGGAGAACAGAGCTACTTCTCTTTTTTTATGCACTTACATAGTTTCACGCACTGGGGACACTCTGGTCTTCTGCAAATCATCATTCCTCACATAATTCTGGTGTTTGTAATTTTTCTTTTGTTCTAGCAAATGGAGTGCAACCTGTAGCGTGTTCACCCAGTGAACGGAGGCCCCTGTGAGTCTTTGGACTTACTAAGTTTAGGGGTAACTTCAACCTTTAAAAGTTGTCTAGAAGGAGTTTATTTGATTTTGAATTGTAACTAAAAAGGAAATATTAATGCATGTATTAGTGTGTTTTGTTTTATTAACATACCCCAAAATTGAATTCCTCATATCCACCCTTCCTCCATCTCTCCTCATCCCTCTGACCCTCTGAATTTCCACCTTTGTGATTCTTGCCAAATCATTGTTTAACTGTTGACAGTTATAACTTTCTCTTATAACTAGCCTGGTTTTTCCAAGCCCTGTATTTTCTACTCCAAAGTCTTTAATTCTGTCATTTCTTCAGTTCTCATACTAGATCTCTCTATTGGTATTGTCTCTGAATTGCCTATCAGGCCCCATTGTTACCTCTTCTAAGTCATCCTTTCATTCAGTAATGATTTCAATATAATCTGTGGACCAGGCTCTGTCCTGAGTCTGAAGCGACAAGCGAGTCAGCCAAAAGTGTCCCTGGTTCCAGGAAATGATCCTCTGGTGGGGAGGGTAGGTAGTAAGCAAAATATATCAGTGAAAGAGAAAGATGAATGTGGTAAGTCCCTGAGGGAAATGGACTAGGAAAAGGGAATGAGGAGCACAAGTAGAGGGTGTGAGATTTTAAATAGTGTCACTCAGGAGGGCCTCATGGAAAGATGGTATCAGGAAGACAAGGTGAGCCACACCAGAATCTGGGAGAAAACCAGGAGTGACCAGGACAGTATGTTTGGAGAATGCCAAGGTGTGTGGGAACTGTGCTACAAGCTGAGGTCAGAGGGGTCTTGCTGACCATTGAGGACTCTTGGCTCTTACTTGGACACAGAAGGGAAGCTTTGGAACACTGGACAGAGTGACAGGGTCTACCTCTCACATTACCAGGATCTCTGTTATGCTGCGAAAAGAGCACACAAGGAAAGTGTGGAACTAAACTGACCAAGTGGGTTGTGATGGTTTAGGTGAGGGAGGGAGGGTGCCTTTAGCAGTGTGGTTTTGAGTTGTGGTTAGGTTCTGGATGAGATTTGGAGGCCTTGATATAAGAGGGTGTGCAAGAAAGGAATTAGCTTGCCCAAATCCTTTTGGCTTTAGTACCTGGAAGGATGAAGTTGTCATGAACTGACAGGGAGGAAGGTGTGTCCTGCTCTGTCCCCACTGTGGTATTCCTAACAATGTAATGTGAGGAGAACTGGCTTGGGGAGGAGAAAATGAGGAGCCCAGTGTAGATACCCTTTGTGTGGGATACCTTATTAGACAACCAAGTAAAGACGCCAATTAGGTTGCTGGATATTTTGTTCTGGAATTTGGGAGAGAGGTTCTATCTGAAGATAAACCTGTCAGCCACCATATATAGTCTAGCATATTTAGAGTCATAAGACCACATGAGGCCCCCAAAGATACGTGCAGGAAAGATGTTATATTGAGCTCCGAATCACTTTAATTGTAGAATTCAGAAATTCAGCTTAGTCCAGGATCTTCCCCCGTTCTCCTGGTCTAACTTTTCCAGTTCGTTTCTAGGTGTCCTTGCCTGGACCAGTGAGGACAGTTGTTGAGCTGCAGTTTCTTTGCAGAGGAAAAAGAAATTAGGAACATGGTGTCCACTGGCTCAGGGCCAGGGACATGATTTGAATCTTAGATCTGTGTCATCAGACAAGGAAGCGGTGGCCTGCCTAGTAATTTTTATTCTCGCCTTTAATGAAGAAGTGGGTAGAGTGAAACCAAGAAGCACATGCCTCATAACCAGTGATGTTCGGTACCCCGGTATTGGGAAGGCAGTAGAGAATGAGAGGCACAGCAGCCAGATGGAGAGCAGGTATATGGGTTTCTCAGAAATAGCTGCTGCTGCTTCGCAGGAACATGAGCCTAGAGTTCTCAGATACTGTAACTTTTACAGAGAAGCTGTATATTACAGTTTTTTTATGGAATCTCTTGGCCTTTAGACATTGTGGCTGAAGAAAAAAGGGCTTTCTTAAGATAGAGGATGAATAATTACCTTAAA
Organism: Galemys pyrenaicus; assembly: GCA_019455555.1. Taxonomy (NCBI): domain Eukaryota; kingdom Metazoa; phylum Chordata; class Mammalia; order Eulipotyphla; family Talpidae; genus Galemys; species Galemys pyrenaicus. Next base: position 13,712,028 of record JAGFMF010011574.1, read on the forward strand.
ATTAATCTGTTGATCATATTTTGTGGTCCCTTAAATCTTTGTTAGAACTTTTAAAGTCTTAAATAAAGACTTGTACTTCTGCCTGTGATTAAATCTCAGTCTTGCTGATCAAGGCTTCTGATGTGTAGTATCTGATGGGCTAGTGAACCCTAAACCTACTTGGTTCTCCTCCGTGTCACACACAACTTATGACAGGTACTAAGTATCTATTGCTTTGCCCATGTATTCTCACTTGCACTTCTAGGAGAAGATTCTTCAGATTTCTATGCTGACTGTCCGCAAGGTCAGTGTTCCAGGATTACTTAATGTGTGAAAGGTCTAAGTCACTGATGTCTCAAAGTCTTAAAAAATTTTAATAGAAGGCCTTTGTCACTGCGTGAATGTATTATGCAGAAGGGTCTAGCATGAGCAGAGAAAAAAGATTCATAACAGACAGTAGGTGATTGTTCCCGCTGGGGTCAGGAGTTCGGGAAGCAGCAAATATTCCACAGACAAGGGTGGCAGGCAATTTCTCAGCACCTGCTGTATGCTGAGTGATTTGTTTGTTTGCTTTTTGCACCCGGAGGAGTGGTAAAGAAACTGGCCAAATGGTTTCTTTTTTCATTCTTCAACCAGCATTGATGGAAAAGGTTACATGATCCATGAAGAACAAGCAGTGACTGACTGATGATCAGTCAGAGATTCGCAGACCTTAATGGGGTGCATTGGTCAGAGTGACTTCTGAGGGGCGGTCCTTGAAGAGTCCCAGGTGGCCAAGGCCACAGAGGCTCCCCAACCTTCCACTATGCCAGTGGAACTTCCTCCCCCCCCCAAAAAATATTGTAGGCAACACTAGTTGCTCTTAAGGGACCAACTCTGCAAAATCAAAACAGAGTATCTGGCCCCTGACCACGTTTCCTGGTTTGTGTCCTATTCTACTCCATCTTTTGTACTGTTGGGTGATCTTCCATACATGAACATCGGAGTGTGGTGTTTCTATACAGAGAAACCTTTGCTGGCTTCGTGTATGCCCCGGGAGGAAGTTCAAATGCTTCCTTTGAGCCAGCATCTCCCACCCCCATCTCCTGCCTTACAGACCTCTAGTACTTGCTGCCTGGACGTCATGCAGGCATGCTCTTTAACTGTTGTGCTGTAGGATATTGTCTATGTTTCTCACTTATTCTTCCTGGGCTTCTCTAAACTCAGACACTCGGGCACGTGATAGGCCCTTGGTGGCCAAAGGTAAATCAAAGTTTTTCTCACATATTTAATTACACAGCTCATTAAAAACACTGTGCAAACTTTAACTGTCTAGAATTTTTTTCTGCAGTACTTTTTAAAATTTATAAACTCAGTTATCATCATGTTTTGTTTCACACTGTATACACACTGTATAATTCCTCCAGGAACCAGGAGACTTTAGAAATAAGTACAGAATGGCTCTATCGTTGACATGTTAAAAGTTAAAGATTTAACGGCCTCTCTGGTGACACAAGGGATTAAGTTCCACACTATGTAGCATCCACAGCAACTGCAGCAGGGAATTGTGGTTAGGTCCCCCAGGGAGGGGACCCACATGGCACAGCAGATCTCTCCTGCCTCCCCACTGCTCCCTTCAGCAGTATATTTCAATTAATCTTCCTGTTCTGCTCCCCACTCTGTTTCTGGTGAATCCTCTCACCCCCCACACCTCTGGCCTAGATCCTAGTTCTTGTATGCATAAATAAACCTTAAAAAAAGTACAGATTTAAATTCCTAAAGAGCAGGAAATTAATAATGAAGCTAAAATTGTTATATTCATAATAAAATCGTTCCCAATTAGTGTGATATTTCACGTGACAATGAATCATTGTGCCCTGACAAGTGTACATTGACTTCAGAAATCAATCTGGACAAATGTGTGACAAGCAACTGTTTCATGGAATTATGGAGGGTTATTTTATACACAGCTGGGTGACGCTGATTTCACATTCTTCTTGCAGAATGCTCACACTTTGAAATCACTTTCTTGTAGAAAGTTATTCATTTTAAAATTCCACATTCTAAAATACTGTGAAAAGGATCCATAGTAGAGGTTCAAATAGCAAGTGCTTCTAAGGCATATAGAGCATTTTTAAGATCTTATTATACACAGTTATTCAAGACATTTATTTTGGGAATAGGAACAAATAGGGGCGGAGATCCAATGGTCTATGGTAAGGGGTAGGGTGCTTTGAGGGTGGGTGTTGGGTGGTGATCTGAGGAAGTGTGAATGTGGTCTCCTAAATTGATATCCAGGATCTTATACTAAAAATTGTTTTTAAAGAAAACAGAAAATACAATGAATTTACACTAACCAAAATCTATATCTTTTTTAGCATAAACAAGTTTACTGGTATTAAAATAAAAATCTGTTTTTTTCCCTGAGAAAATAAGTTAAAAATGTTAGTTTTGCAACTTTAATATACTTTGAAATGTGAAAAAAGTCTGCATTCAGGAACTTTTTAACCTCAATGATTTGAGGAACTTTTTAACCTCAATGGCAATGAGGTTGTTGTAGCTGTTAATCAAATTTTCTTTCATTTTAAAAATTTTTTAAAAATTATTTGTGCATACAAGAGCTGGGGTACAGGCCAGAGTTGTGGGGGGTTTCTTTCAGTAAATAGTGGTGACTGATAGGCTTCAAAGCCTAGAAAGTTTGAAAAGTAAGTGAATAGTCTCTTTTAACACACGTTACTTGCTCATTATAGCTGCTGCCAGTTGTCTTTCATCCACTCCACTTCCTGAACTTCTTCTTTAAAACTGCATGCGATGTCTTAAGAAAAATATGGATCTTTCAGAGATGAGAGAGAGAAAAAAATATAAAAGAAGAAGCAAAAATAAGGTGTTCCAGCTTCCCTGATGAGATTCTTGTGACTTGTTTTCACCCTACACAAATGTCTGTGGTGGACAGACCACTTGATTGTTCTGCTGTACTGAGTTATATGCCTTGAAATACCAGCGAATAAAAATTCACCTAATTCATGACATTAAAAGATGTTCAATAGCATTAGACATTTGGGAAATACAATTTAAGACTATTAAATTTAACACTGCATATCCACTAGAATGGCCAAAGTTAAAAAAAAAAAACAAAACTGACAATGTAGTTATTGGCAAGGATGGAACACTCAGACAGGACTGGCAAGAATGCAAATGGCACAACCACACCAAGAACAGTCTCCCAGTTTCTATAAAGTTAGACATTTGCTTGCTCAGCATGAATTTAACCTTAAGTATCTACCCAAGAGAAATGAAAACATGTCCATATGCTATTTGTAGCAGAATTATTCATAATGTCTCCCAAGTGGAAATAACCAAAATGTGTAATAATGGATAAATGGATAAAGAAATTGTGGTATATTCATACATTGGAGTGCTACTTGGCATCAAAAAGGGATAAAATATTGATGTGTGCACAAGTGCAGGACAAATCAAAGCATTAGGCTAAGTGAATAGAGCAGAAAGAAAATACTACAAACTCTGATTCTATGTATATAACATTTTAGTAAAGGCAAAAATATGCTGACAGATACAGATCACTAATTACCAGTGGGGCTAAGGGAAGGGGACTGATTGAAGACTGGCAGAAATGTTTTGGAGTAATGTGAGTCTTCTGTATTTTGAGTGTGGTGGAGGTCACATGACCGTATACCTTTGGAAAAATTTGTTGAATATTGTACTTAATATAGTCAAGTTTACTGATTATTAGTTATAGCTCAAATAACATGCATTAACCAATTTTTTAACAAAGTAATTAAACTCTATAGAGGTTTATCTTCTAGTGTGAATACAATAAATTCAGTTGACTTATTCTGAGTTGACAAATATTTTTTATTACAAATAGAAACATTTTGTGTAAGAGGTAGAGATATGGCCAGTATAGAAAAGTGGAGGTGGCTATGAAAGTTGCCCTTAGGGTTCCAGACAGTCTCTTGGGTGCTGGTAGGCAAGAGATCAAATTATTTCTTGAGAGTATTTGCTTAATGACTGCAAGATACTATTTCATCTTCCTTGAAATAACTATTACAGGAAATTCTTGATACATTACACCTTTACCAGAGATTTATGTACTTATCAGCTTTAATTTTAGGAATATACATAGACTGGGAAAAAGCAACATCCAACATAAAAAGGAACCAGCTCTGCCTTTACCAACAACTGCCAGTAGAAAACATATGTGATAATTTTTGTTTTAGCCTTGTTTCTTTACTAATAAAGGATTTGCTCTACTTAGGTTTGTCTTAAGTTTTACAAATGTTTACATGCATTAAGGTCCATAAGTGCCAAAAGATTAAGAGTATTATTATTATTAAAAGATTTCTTTTTTTTTTTTTTTTTTAGTTTATGCTTAAAAGAACTGGGGTACAAGCCAGGGGTTGGTGAGTGGTGAGAGAATTTACCAGAGACAGAGTAGGGAACAGAACAAGTAGATCTACTGAAATGCACTGCTGAGGGGAGTAGCGGGGGAGACAGAAGAGGTCTGCTGTGCCAAAATTGAGAGTATTAATGCTGTCAAGAAAGAGGTGCGAGTATAGTGATGACTATGACATAAAAATGAATATGACAATTATGAAAGGGAAAGTTGTAGGAACATGGTGAATGCAGCTGTACCTGATGCGAGGCTGGACAGTGGGGATGAACTAAAGCATGGGAATGTGCCACAGGGCGAAAGATACATTTGATAGTTGACAAAAGATAAGCAAAATGGATGAAGGGATGTGAAACACAACGAAAACCATTATGAACCCATGGTCTAGAAGAGGAATATTATTAGATACACAGCAGTCCAAGGTTAATTCAGGAGAAGGGAGTTGGCTTTGAACCTTGAAGGCTAAGTATGATTTGGTTGAATTGCTGCTCGTGAAACTTGAACCACCCTGGTTTTCAGCATCGTCAGCTCTGAGTTTGTTGGAATTTGCAGAACATCAAAGTGAGAGCAGAGGCAGCTGTTGCTACTATGGCGTCTACCAAATCCCTTATGACACTGCCAAGTTTATGAGGAAGAGGGTTACCTGCCTTGACAGATTTCAGTATTGCTAGAACTGTTTAATTTTAAGGAAAGATCCTGCTTTTTGCAATTTGTTAGACATTTATCCAGGTTCTAGAAATTTTCACCTTTCCCGTTTTTTTATTTTTTTTTAATTTTTGTGTCTTTGTTTTGTTTATTAAATTGAGTGATTGACAGGAACTGTCTGTCAGCTCCATTTGTTTGTTGGTTGAGCATGTTGCAGTTCAACTGTTCTTCAGGGTCTGTCAGACAAACCTCTGGCCTGTTAATCAGTAGATGGGCAATCATTTTCTCATGACACAGGGTATCATGTCTACAGTATTTATATATATTTCTATTTTTTAAAAAAATCTAGAAACATAAAGGCTAATGGTGAAGTTCTTACTGATAAGAAATGCAGGGCCTACAATGTAGTCCAACTGGGAAAAGAGTGAGTGGCAGGGCTAAGTACAGCCTTTACTCATTTATACACTTTTGACATTAAATTGCGTATTTTAAAAAAGATTTTATTTATGCATACGAGAGCTGGGGTACAAGCTAGAGAGACACAGGGTGTGAGAGGATCCACCAGAGACAGAATGGGGAGCAGAACAGGCAGATCGACTGAAGTGCACTGCTGAGGGGAGCAGCGGGTGAGGCAGGAGAGGTCTGTTGTGCCATGTGGGTCCTCTCCCTGGCTGGGGTTCTAACTCAGCACTGTAGTGACTGTGGAAGCCCCACAATGCAGCGCTTGCACCACCAGGGAGGCCCGTATGTTTTTAATTGTGAAGGAAAATAAGTTTGTAGTACATGTATGAAGAGTTGGAAATAGATATTTTAATACAGTGATAAGTGTATTTTTAATATTAATACCTGAAAGGCAAATTCTAATTAAGGGTTTTGCAATGGTTTTTATCTTTTTGGGAATGAAACCCTGACTGGCTCTACCCCTCGTAACAGCTGAGTCAATTGTAACCTTCAGTAACTGGTTTTTTATTAAAATAAGAGAGTGCTGTATAAATTTTAGCAACTAGGCTAAATAGGCATTAACAGGCCCTGGGATCCAACCACAATTTGTAACATCATTCCTTTGGGAAAATGGATACTAAGTGCCCAATGACTAACTTACAAATAGACTTTTGAATCATAGTCCATTTGAGAATAAGGGGCTGTTTGTGATAGTAATACCTTCTATTGGCTTGCTTGAGAACTGCACAGAAGGGACCTATATTCTGCCACACGTGTGGTGAACCCAGCTAGCCTGGGTTTGATCAAAGATTATTGCTGAGTAGGCATTGAAAGTGTAGGAATAAAAACAAAGTCTATGGTGGAGACAACTCATGGATCGAGTAGGAGGGATGGGTCTGAAAAGGTTTTCGTGGTATAAATGTTTTTGATCTGAAAGGCAAAACTCAATCTCAGCAGATAAATGAGGGGATCCCTGGATGAAAAACAGGTAAGAAGGGACATTAGGAGTATAGGAAGTGAAGACAAAAAGCTAGGGTGAGGGAATTAGGATGGAGAACCAGTAATTTTTAAGGAAAATCTAATTCAAAATCTACCAGGGAGTCTGAATAGCCCTTGTACAAAGATCGGACAAATAGATGCTCCAAGAGGTATGAATGATTGATCAGAGATTACAGTTATGTGTTTAGAAACAAGACTTTGACACAGCAATTCATTTATGAATTTAGCACATTTATTGTGCATCTGCTATGGGTAGCATAATCAGAGGCTGGGAAAAGAAATTTCTGCATTTATCAAATTTATAATTAGCATAATTCTAGTCAACCACAAACATGAACTGGAGCAGTCTAGGGTATGATAATGGTAATTTCTAGAATCTACCCATAAGGAGAATGTTAAGTTATCATTATTTCATTCTGAATTTTGTGTATTTGCTGCCCTGATTGTGTTGTAAGATTTGTGGAGGGGAGGGGGAGATAAACAACATAGAACATGCTTTCTGGGTATTGTTCTTCTAATCACCATGGGCCATGGTGATTAACCACATCTTTGCTGGTTAATTCTAATAGGTTTCACTCCTGTGACTTTGACTGAACCCATTTTATGCATGAAAAACTATTGTTAATATACCTTACTACTTATCAGTATATGAGAAAATGCCTGTAGTGGAATAGAAATGGTGAAATTTCTTTCATTAATGTGGTATTAGTTAGTGATGTTTGGTGTTCTCTTTGCCAGTGGAAGCCTTGGCCACCACATATGTAGTTTTCAATTCAACACAACACAAGGGTCATATTTGCTCCCACTTGCATCTCTGCTCCAAGACACCTTGTCCTGCCCTCCTACCCTTCTATATATTGGTGACCTACGCTCATTGCTACACTGTGCATTTATCTGTCACTGCAGTTAGTACATCATATCAGAAGACTTACTCCAGATGGTATGCATGCTAATAATGGTTCGGTTAGATCACTGACTGGGCCCTCATGTAGCAGGGTTTGCAAATCACACCTTTGCATCTTAATATCCATGATACCGAGAATAGTGCTGCATCACCCCCAGAGTCAAGGAGTTGGCTTTTGTCTTAGTGACCTTGGGCTGCTGTAACTAAAATGCTGTAGGCTGGTGACATACACATCAGGAATGCATTCCTCATGATTCTAAACTCAGTATTCTAAGATTCTGGTTTGTAGAAAGCTGCCTTCCTGCTGTGTCCTCACATGACTGTTTGGGGGGCTGGTTTATGAAGAAGGAAGGGAAGAAACTCTCCTGTCTCTTCTAAATCCTTCATGAGGGCTCCACTTTCATGACCTAATTACCTTCCAAAGGCCACACCTCCAGATAGTCTCACATAGGATTTTAGGGTTTCAACATAAGGATGAGAGGTGGGCACACATTCAATTCATAATACTTTTTATGGTTCAACTTAAAAATGCTTCAGTATGTCTTCAACCCATATTTTCCAGGCCATGATGGGCTGTGGCATAGTAGAGGCTCTCTGAAAATGAAGTTTCTTACCTCTTTTCTGTTCTTACCTGCTACTATTAGCAGTCCAGCTCCTTTTCAGGTCCTCCCACTACACATTTGTTGGGGAGATGGAGTTGGATGTGTGTGTCTCAGGATTGTAGTTTCCTCTACTACCACAAATTTCTACCATTCATGTTCCCAGTGCTCAGACTTGTTCTGGCATTAACTCCCTGCTCTGTCTAACAGCCTCCTACACTGTGGGTGGTCAACTCCGTTGGGGATCCCCACAATTCCACTGCCTGAGGAAGAAGAGCCATCAGTGTCTATCTTCATGCATGCTCCAGAAATAATCCCACATAAAGAAAGTGTCTTTCTTAGATTCAGTGTCTTTGTGTATTCCCCACGTGTGCGATGCGCCTTAAAAAACCTCAGGCAGTGGGTACCATATCTCAGGTATGTCTGTTCCTTACAGGCTTACAGAACAAAAGGTTGAGGAACAGACGTGCCTGTAGGAGTAGAGGACTCTGGACTAGTCTGTGCCTCTAGGACAGTGTCACGGGACCAAATGTCCATATCTTTCCTCATCTTTTTGGTGAAATAACTCAGAGGATGTTTTTCTGTCGCCAATTCCTGGCAGGTGCACTCTGCAGCACTGCACAGACCTGTCTGTTTCCTGATGTACATACCCAGGCTGCCAAAGTGGAATTTCCTTAAGTGGGTGGAATTTGGTTTACCCTATCTAAATTCTAAGGGCAGACTATTTGAACTGACAAAGAAAACATAGATGTTTTGTTTGAGATTCAGAATTATGCAAATAATTAAGAATCAAAAGTACAAAGTTTCCTTTATTTTTAATAAAATAAGTTTAGCTTTTGTTTTTAGAGAACTATATCAATTTCTATTATATTGACAAAGAAGGCATTGTCAGAGATGACATTTATTCACTGTCTAAGTAGCAGAAAGGTGTCTTTTCTTTGCTATAGGAATTCTTAGTGAATAAATAGTAACAGGAGGAAGAACAGGTTTTATTGAGTATTTACTGTGTTCCAACCCTAGTGCTGAGTAGGTTCATTGATTAACTCGTTTGTTCATGACAAAAGTGCTATGAAGTATTCTTAGTTCCATTTTATACATAAGAAAATTGCAGTTTAAAGAAATTCTCTTGCCCAAGGTCACAGAGTTAGTAAGTGTGGAGATAAAGGTGGGTCTCAGGTTATTTGACCACAGAGCAGATGCTAGACCAAATCAGACCTTAAATGCATCTTACTGATGTGTTGAAAATCTCTTGCTGTTAATGAACCTGAACAGTAAGACAATAGACCCTGTTTCTCACTCATAATGATGGTGGATCCTCAGTTTAACTATGGGTGGAAGGATTCCTGTTTGTTCAGATATTTTTTTTTCCAGACTGCAATTATGTTATCCTATGATAAAATAAATGTAACTTAGTAGTCAAGGGACAGTTGTCCAGACAGAATAATGTCAGCAGACTTTTGTGCTCCCTTGATTAACTCAAACCAGATTTTTTATTATGAGCCAAAATTGCATTCTTACATTTGAACCGGATATCCTATTCATAGTCATAAATTCACTTCGAAAATCAGAGCATCCTTTTTTTTTTTTTAAATCTTAAGAATGAGTCTATGCTTTAATTCCATCTGAAAATAGAAATCAAATCAAAATACTTATTTAGGCTGTTATTATTAATGTTTTAAAAGTTATTGGTGATTTAATTCATTATATATTTGCTATAATATGAAAAACAGTTCTTATTCTGATAATGCATGAAGAGAAATTGTTTAATTGAAGATATCAACAGAAATTATAAACTAATCATTGGTGTTATTTTTACATCCCCTAATTTCTTTTGGATACTTTTAAAGACTGCCTTCTGCAAACTGAAAAATTTTTGCCATTTAAGTTCCAAGTATGTTATCTCTTCCCCAAACACATTTATTTATGTGAAGTTTCCTGTGTTAGGGGCTCCAAGAAAAAAAAATACATATCTATAGGGTGTACAGAAGGGGAAAAAGACAGCTTTGAGAGCCATAGCAATGCCACTTTCAATGGAGAAGAATTTGGATATTCTAGCTCAACAATAGACTGTAGACATTATTATAAATATTAAAAGTAAATGATACCTGGTGATCTTTTTGTGGAACAAGAGTGTAATCCAAGGAAATTTTAATGGATCATTACACCAAGTTGAACTCTGCATTTTACTTTAGAACAGGCATAGTCTCAAAATCAAGGATAAAAATAACAAAAAAACCCACCCCACAATAAAACAAAAATAAACAAAAAACTACAAAACAGAGACATTCTGCAGGGAAGACGGGAGAGATTGAGATTAAGGCAGGGACGGGAAGAGTACAAGGGACCATGGTGACTGTACACGGGTGAATTGGTGGTGGGAATTCTATGGGGACTACACCTAGAAAAGAAAGCAAACATCGTAAACCAACAAAAAAATAATGGGCATGTTTTCATTTCAAGTAATTGATTTCTGGTTTGTTTCTTTTTAAAAATTCTGATTTTGATATATAAACACACACAAATATGTCTCTTCCCCTCACTCTTGTTGCAGGCAACAAGAGAAGCCATTACTCAGCACTGCACTGAGCTTGGGAATTTGTTGGGCAAGGAGAACGACGTGGCCCTCATCATTGATGGCCACACACTGAAGTATGCACTGTCCTTTGAAGTCAGGAGAAGCTTCCTGGACTTGGCGCTCTCGTGCAAAGCCGTCATATGCTGCAGGTAGGCATGGGCAGGCTGGGTGTATTTCACATTCTGGAATGTCTGTATCCTGTGTTTATATAAAAGAAATCAATGTATGGGAGTTCTAGGGGTAGAGTTTTTTAAAGGACAAAACTATCAAAAAGACAAGTGTTCATTCACAGATTTTAGTAGAAGGCAGTAAGTGGTTTTTACATTTTTTGTTTATTGTCTTCTGTGAAGATAAAAGAAGAGCCACAGCCTCCGGTCATATTCACACTGGCAGATAAAATGGAAAACTCTGCCTCAGGCTGAGTATGGGAAGTTAGAATGATCCTTTATATTTCTTATGTGATTCTGTGTTTCTCAATGCCTGCGTTCAACTTCCAAGACTTGTGGGATTTTGATACCTCTTTTGATGTTGTGTGGGTATTTCTTTTCATTCAATAAGGAGCTTTGGTTTGGTCCATGCTATTCCAATTTTTGTGTTAAGATCTAACTGTGGTACTTGGTTGTTGTTTTGTTTTTTAATTTTTTTTTGTTACGGTAACTTTGGTTTACATCCTTGTGTAAAAGAAGTATTGCACCTCCCCCTAAGTGTAGTTACCAGGCCTTGCTTACCATCAAGGAATCCATAGTCCATCACTATAGTCCGTTTGTTTCTTTCCCACCTTTCTCTTACTCCTCTTTTGCCCCATCCCCTCCGTACTCTCAGTTCTATAGTTCCCCTTTTTGGGTTAGTTCTTAGTTTACTTATCTAACTCTGGTCTCTCTCTATTCCACATTCTACTCTATCCAGTGTTTGCTTTTTCCTTTTGACTTATTTCACTTAGCTTAATCCCTTCCAGTTCATCCATGTTGCCCTATTTGCAAGGGTTTATCTGTTTTGATAGCTGATCCACTATCTATATATACTGCATCTTCCTGGCCCACTCTTCTGTATTTGAGACCTTAAGTTGTCTCCATAACTTGGCTATTAAAATACTGTTGCAATCAATTGTGAATGCATATTTCCCTGTGAGTCAGTGGGTATTTCTTTTAATAGTCTTTAGGTAGATACCTAGGAGTAGAAATGCTAGGTTGTATGGCAGATCTGTTTTTAATCTCTTGAGAGACCTCCCTACTCTTTTACATAGTGATTGGACCGGTATACATTCTCTCCAGCAGTGTAATAGAGCTTCTTTTTCTTCACATCCTCACCAAAACTTGGTATTTTTGATCTTTTTCTATCTGGGCCACTTTCATAGATGTGAGATGGTGTTTCATTCTGGTTTTGATTTGCATTGCCATGAGAACAAGTGATGTTGAACATTTTTCCATGTGCCTGTTGGCCAACTGTATGTCTTCTTTGGAGAAGTACCTATTTAACTTTTGATGGGTAATTTCTTGTTGTTGAATTGTATGAGTTCTTTTTTTTTTTAAAAAAGCTTTATTTATTTATGCACAGGCCAGAGGTGCGGGGGGTAGGGGTGAGACAAAGTGGAAAGCAGAACAGGAAGATCTATTGAAATACACTGCTAAGGGGAGCAGTGTGTAAGACAGAAGAGGTCTGCTGCTCTATATGTGGATTAGCTCCCTGGCCAGGAATTGAACTCAGGTCACAGTGGTGATAGCTTGATAGTACTGAGACTTAACCCCTATGCCATCAGGGAGGCCCTTCATAGATCTTTGATAATCTACCCCTTGTCAGATATATGATCTGCAAATATGTTCTCCCACTTGGTAAGGTATCTTTTTGTTTTAGTTACAGTTTCTTTCAGTCTGCAGAAGCTTTATTTATTTAAAGAGTTGTTTATTTATGCATACAAGAGCTAGGGTGTTGGCCAGAGGTGCAGAGAGGTAAGAAAATTCACCAAAGATAGAGTGGGGAACAGAACAGATTTACTGAAATACACTGCTGAAGGGAGCAGCAGGTAAGACAGGAGAGGTCTGCTGTGCCATGTGGGTTAGCTCCCTGGCCAGGGATCAAACTAGCGCTGCAGTGGCTGCCAATGCTTCACACTGCAGTGCTTAACCCTTTGAGCCACCAGGAAGGCCCCATCACAATTATTTATATTCTATTTTGTTTTCCTTGTGGCTAGAGATAAATCACAAAGACATCTTTTCTTTATTAGGATTTCTTTATTTAGAATTTTAAGGTGGGCATTGTATGATCCATTATTTACTGGCTATATACAGTCCAGTTCTAACAGAGATTTGAAGGTTGAACAGAATTATAAACAAACTACTATGAATATGAATGCCATCACTCTACTTGTGCAATAAACAACTTGAAAGGCAAGAACTTTCCCTTTTTGAAAGCACTGATTTCATAGTACTTAGTGCATGATTGAATGCTCAAGATTTGTTGGATTAATAACCTCATTTGTGCCTGTTCTTAGATTTTATGGTTACATACTTTATGTGTGTGTGTATAGTTTTCTTTTATATTTTTCTCAGTTATTGGACTGCATTAGTCCCTTATAAATGCTTCTTTTGGTTTTGCATATAGTCCATTTAGAAGAACCAGTTGTTACACTGGAAGATGGCTTTGCCGTTTCTGCCTTACTAGAATGCCTGAATAGTATCGCCTGCCACGTCTCTCTACCTAAACACCTTGTAACATGGCCTATGTAGTAGGCTCAGCAAGTCTGAGGGAATGTATACCTGCCCTGCCCTCAGGAAAAATCGACTCTTCCATGCCTCTCCATCCTCATCTCCTGTATCCTACTATTGATACCTGTAGGTGATCAAAGTATTGCTTCTTATTTATTTCTCCACAAATAAAGCTCCTCACACAGAGCCCTGATCTGTCACCATGTAATGATTGTTCTCCTTCATTTTATTTTGCTGTCCTGATCTATTTTCTTAATTTGGAGTATGCCACCGAAATCCAAAGAGAGGTGAACTGGGGCTACCTCCACAGTAGGAAAAATGTTGCTTTGTACTTGGCAGTTGTAGGATGTTTAAGGGCCATGAAGGATGACGTACAAATTCAAGTGTGTTTGAAATACTGAATAAGGACTTTGCTTTTCCTGTAAGCCAGAAACTTGATGCAGTCATGAGTGACTTGAGATAATGAGGGATGACCAGGTCATCTGGAAATAAAATACCACCTTCTAGTTTAATGAGGGACTCCTCTCTCTTTTTGAAGCATTATTTTTAGGATATAATTCACTCATTTAAAAGTATATGGTGCAATGGCTCTGAGTATATTCACAGTTTTGTAGTCACCATGTATCCAATTATAGAATATTTTAATTACTTCTAAAAGTAATCCTTTTACCCATCATTATTCAATCCCATCCACCTCCACTCCTAAATAACCATTGCTCTGCCTTTCTATTTGTATAGATTTGTCTTTTCTGGAAATTTCATGTGCGTGCAGTCATATAAGATGTCCGTTTCTGCCTAACTTCTTTAATGTAGCATACTGTTCCAGTGTTGAAGAATGTATTCGTACTTCAGGCCTTTCTATAACTGAATAATATTCCACTGTATGGATGTACCACATGTTGTCTATCCATTTTGATTACCATTGGGATTGTTTATGCTTTGTTGGCAATTAGGAGTAATACTGGTATAAAGATTCATGGACAAGTTTCTGTTTGGACATATGTTTCATTCTCTTGGGTGAGCAGAAGTGCTGGGCCAGGTGGTAACCCTTTGTTTAACTTCTTGAAGAACTAGCAGATTGGTTTCCTAAGTGGCCACGCCCTTTTATGTACCTACCAGTAGAGTGTTCCAGTTTCTCTACATCCACACTAACACTTTTTGAGTGACTGGCCTAACTGATATGAGTGCTAGCCCATTTTAATTTTGATTTGTATTTTCCTTATCATTAATGATATTGAGTCTTCTTTGATAGGCTTTTATTTACCATGTTAGTATATCTTCTATATGAGAAATGTCAATTCAAGTCTTTGCACATTTTAAAATTAGATTTATCTTTTAATATTGTTTTAAGAATTCTTCATGTTATCTGAATAAAAGCTTTTTATCAGATACATCATGCACAAATACTTTCTCCCATGCTCTAAGTTGTCTTTGCATCTTCTCAAGGGTAATATTTACAGCCAAAACATTTTAATTTAGATAAGGTTCAATTTATTTGCTTTTACTTTTGTGCCTTGTGTTGCTATGTCATTTCCAACATACTTTCCTTTTTAATTGACTGATACCGTGCTTTATTTCCTGGATTCAATTTGGGTAATTTAGTCCAGGCAGGGATATGCAAATGGAAACCTTTGGCAACATGCAATAAGAGGGGTAGAAGGACAGCTGGCGAAATAATTTCTCATCATCTCACCTTGTGTCAGTGTGGTAAGGTGGCTGAGAAGTAGTCCCTGGTTTTCATGAAGAGGTTGTTCCTGGCCTGCCCAGGGCTCTAAGTCACTGTCAAGTTGGTCAAGTCCACCACCCTGGCTGGGCGGTGAGCCCCAGAAACAACCTGGGAAAGTACAATCAACTGTAAATCAAAGCCAACACACTACAACTTCACGGTTTTTCAAAAGGAAATCAAAATGAGTCCGTTTGGATCCTCTGGGGACAGCCAGGAACGCCTTCAAGGCTTTCCAGTAACATGCTCTTTTCTTGCCAGGTGCTTGATACTAAAGAAAAACATCTTTTTCCCCTTCTTACTTTGGCTCCGTTCACACTGCTTTGTGTGTCACATAAGGCAGTACACTTAAGGACTTCACAGGAAGGAGTTCAAACTTGAATTGGCACAGAAAGAGGAAATTTCAAATTAAATACTGTTACTGTCTACAAAATAGAAGCACTAATTGAAAAAAGGAGTCTAGGATAGTGCACTGTTTTACTGCTCTTGGAGACATTTCTTGGCTGGTCTCACACTTAAGATTAAAAAAAATCAGCACATACTTTAAAAAAAAATAAAAACGTGTACACTTACTGATCATTAAGATCTTAAACCGAAGTAAAATTGAATATGTGACTTGAAACATACACTTGACCTTAATTCTCATTTTTCATCTTTAAAATATAACAGTTGTAAAAGCTACCCTTTAGTAATAATCTTTTTTTTAGAAAATAACTTTTCAGTGAAGACACAAAACATTTTCTTTCATCAATATTGATATGAGACTAGTCAATGTTATGTAAAAGTAAATAACACTTTTAAACTAGAACAGTATTTTAATAGCAAAAAAGATAAAAATGTTAGTTTGTTTTTTTGCTGCAAGAAGAATCAAAACAATGCTGCTAACTGTACATTGTGATATTCAAATATTTCCCATGTGATTTAAGTCCTAAAATGGTCATAATATGATCAGTAGAAGAGTTACCAGTCAAAACTCTACTGTGACTTACATTTGTATCTTCGGGGACAATCACATTTGTTGAGGTATAAACTGATGAGCCCAATAACATTTTTTTTTTGTACATCTGACATTTGCATCATATGTTGCTATGAGAAAATGGGCAAGACATGTCTTTGCCTTTTCAAGTGCAAGTAATAAATGAATATATTCTAGTACTTGCTCTACCTCTTTCCATCCTATGTCTGCCCCAATTCCTTGAAGTAAGACCCTCAGTGAAGCTGGCCAAGCCCAAATCTCCAGGAACCTCTGTCTTATCATACGCATCATTTCCTCTATTTCTCTTAAGCATTTGGCATTGATGGTTCCCCCTTGCAGTTTCTTGTGTTCCTGTGACACTTTTTTTTCTCTCTAGTTATCTGTCTGCCTTATGGGATTTTTCTGGCAGCTTTTGCATTGTTGTTTTCACAAGTTTTGCTTTTGGCCCTTCAAATTCCATTCCACATTTTCTCCCTTCTTCATTCCATCTATTCTTATGTACTCACCCATCTTCTACACAGTGATTTTCATTACCAGCTTCACACTGAATCATCTGGAGAACTTACAATTTTTTTTCCCTTAAACATTTAAACAGAAAATTACAATATAAACCAGTGATTCCACTGGTAGTATATATCCCAGAGAATTAAAAACAGATAATCCAGTAAATACTTGATGTGTTTGTACGTAGAAACACTATTCACAGTAGTCAAAAGGTAGAAATGGTAGTGTCTGCCTATGTATGAATAAACAAAAGTGGTTGTAGTCATACATTGAAATACTGTTAGCCATAACAGGAATTAAGCACTGATAAATGCTATACTATGAGTAAACCTCAAAAATGTATGTAGTGAAAACTGTCACAAAAAAACACAACTCCGTTCATATAACATACTCATAATAAGCAAATTCATCAAAAGGAAAATGTTAAAAATATTTTGGTTTTTTTTTTATTTTTTTTTTATTTTATTAAAATATTTTAAAATTTACATATACTTGCCATTAATTGTAATCCCCATGTATTCCCCATCACCATCTCACCAGTGCA
>JAGFMF010011574.1:13729058-13834246 GCA_019455555.1 Galemys pyrenaicus
ATAATCCCCTCCAGATCCATCCATGTTCCCATGAATGAGTCTAGTTTTTCATTTCTGATTGCTGAGTAGTATTCCATCGTGTATATGTACCACAGCTTTTGAACTAGAGATGATGATTGTACAAATCGTGAATATACTAAATGTCACTGAGTTGTTATACTTAAAATGATTAATTTTATTTTGTTAACTTTACCTTATAAAATACAAACAAATGAATAAAAGAATTCATCCTTTTATTAAATAATTTCTTTCTTTCTTTTCTTCCATCTTTGTTAATTTTGGGATAGTATTTAATTTCTCCCCTCTAGTGTGATTCTCTCACAGTCACCCAGCGCCACAGTCCCTTGTTCTTCCCTTACCCTCCCCTGCTGTATGCCTCAGATCTACGGTCAGCTTTGGAGTTTTGTCTTTTTCTTTCCTGGCACTTTGTTTGGTTTCTCTGTATTCCACATATAAGTGAAACCATCTGATTTTATCTTTTTCTTCTGACTTATTTCATTTAACATAATCCTCCCAGATCTATTCACATAACTATACATGGGTTTATCTTTCCTGATCACTGAGTAGTAGTCCATTGAAGTGTTTGTCAAATTAAAAAGTATATATGTGTTGAATGTAAGATTTATTTACTTGAATGACATCACTGTTGGAAAAATACAAACTAATAGCAAAAGTGATGCTGACACCCAGGCCCTTGTCCAGAACAGTTGTCAGAAGTCTGGGAATTTTAAAAACTCCACCACTTGTTATGTGTTTTCTGGGTTAAGAACAGATGACTTCTCCCATCTGCATGTCCAGTATGACTACCTAAAGTTCCAGCTCTGTAGCTTCATCTGTGTCTGGGACTTTTTTACACTGACATTCTTAGGGGCCACCTTAAATTCAAAATGTGCGAATTTATTTAGTCGATCCCCTTGTGTGTGCATCTCCTCATTCCTTCTGTTCTTTGCCACTATTTTCTGAGCTTATAGTCTCTTCTGATGGAACCATTCTCCTCTCAGTCACCACAGCTCTTTGGTAGCAGAATTTTATATCTAAGGGAAATTTAGAGTGATTAAAGTATACAAAGTACTGTTATATTGATGTCAGAAATTTCAGTCTCTTTTATTTCTTCATGAGGAAATAAAAGCCTTAGAAAAATTAAATCAGCTTACCACATGACTTCATCTGGTAGTGGGAGTGTTAGCACTGTTTGCTGGGTCTGAATAACTTCAGGGCCTATGCTCTTTATTCATATAGTTGGCTGGGTTGGCTAATTCGTAGTCAGCATTTGTTACTGTTGACACTCAGTTTCATATGAAAGGTTTTGCTTTTGACACCTTTTCAAACTATAGAATTTATTTACACCTATTTAGCATAAAGTCCTGTAGGACTTGTCATTCTCCAAGGGGATGAAAACCATATAGAAAATGTATAAAACATCTCCAACATGTTCAAGGACTTCAGTGTTTCACTTCATTATTTTCTTTACTTAAAAATATCATTGTTCTTGTTTTCTCCCTTTTCCCCTTTTCTTCTGTCTTTATCAAACTGGAGATAGATTTTGTAGGGCCATCCTGGGGATGTGGGTGAGGGAAGGTGACTTGGAACTCTTGAAACATTCCGAGACTTTAAAGTTGGTGTGTGTCTGAAGAAAGGCGTCATGAAGAATCATCAGTTCCAGCTCAGGGAGGTCAGGTCTCCGATGACGAGCACACACTGCGCTGCAGACACAGGCGACGCACGTGGTCCCTGTGCGCCATGGTGCAGGTGTGACTATGGTTTTGTGCTCTGGCAGGAGATAAAGTGGAAGGAAAACAGTACAGATGTGATTCCAGGGTGTTGCAGATGACGGGCTTCGGAGGATATCATTTATTTTTGTGTGTGTATTTAGACTCCTGATTTTCAGTGTAGGTTTAATGATGAACATGTATAAACCATGTGATACCATGGAAATAATGACTGTCGAGAAAAAAAGCAGAACAATGATTGTCTCTGAAAATTGGGTTTGTCCAACTTAGAGTGATTTATTTTTCTTGTTAAAAAAAAATAAAGGAAATATAGGGAAGTGAGAAGGAAGAAAACAACATCACAGTCCCACTGACTAGAGATTGTCACTCTTAGAGGTTGGTACTGAACCCTAGATCTTGGCCAGTTAAAATATATTTAACTGTAGAAGATAAATCATTCACAATATGGGAATTACAAAGATAATAAATAGTTTCTATGTCAAAGAGCAATATAAAAGATTTTTAAAAAGCTTAACAGTGTTCTGTTATATAAAAATCCATTAATTAAGCTATTCCTAGTTGTTGGATAGCCTCTTTAACAGTTTTTTAGTTATGAAATCAATATAAATAAGACACAAAAACCAAAAATGAAAAGACAAGGACAAATTGGGGACACTTGGTGGGGAGGGAAGAGAGGCAGGGTTGAGGGCAGACGGGAGCACGGGGGACTGAGGTGATGGTGCACTGGTGATATGGTGATAGGGAATACATGGGGATTACAATTGATGTCAGATATATAAATAAAAAATGTTAAAAAACGATTTTTATAGCTATACCTTGGCAAAGATACTAAATGATTTCCATAAAATAATAACAGCTTTAAGAATGATCAAACCAGAAATTTGCATAAGGATTTGTACCCCTTGCCTAAGAAAGTCAAGTTACTTGACTGAGAGTGAGAGAAATGTGGCTGGTAGCTCCCTCCCTGCTCATATAACATGTCAACCTTGGTGTAGTGATCATAGACTTAGTAAGACAAAAGAGCATTTGACAGATAATTTTAGCAACTGAGATATAGAGATGAGCAGAATCTCAACAAGACACCCCAGCTGATTAAATTGCTCAGCATTTTAGCATGCTGATAGCATATCATTCCCATAGCTGGTTCAATATTATACCCACTTTCTGGACTCCCTTAAGTCTCTCACGCACTCAGCCTGCATCCAAGGGCCTGTTCATCTAGCCTACTTTTAGATTACTTATTGTATAAAAGAACTGGCTCTCCTAATTGGTGTTCACTCCAGCTTAGCTTTTCACATTAATGAGACGTGATGGATAATGGGAAATCTCAGAACATGATGCATTTTGTGTGTGGTATCTTTCAGCCTGTGAACCACATGTAAGAATCATATCAAAACAGATTTCAGACAGACTAATTAGAGTTGTACCACCAATTGTGTTTTGGTTGGCCTCCTTATTGGTAGGGATCCAATCATACACTTGCAAAAATAAAACTTTTCTTTAGTTTCTTTCATGATGTGATTTCTCAGCATTGTACGTGTTTAGTTATAAGTCAGCTTCCTCCTTTGACATTTTATTCCAGAGAGCATTATTAACTTGTCGAGGCTGTAAGCCTATCCTTGGGCTGTTTGTATTATGGCTTAGCATGTTTTCCCATTTGTTGATTAAATTCAATTAAGGTAGAATTCATTTTTAGAGAAAAAATTTTTTAGCTTAGTTGCAAAATGAATGGTATTATTTGAATGATTACAGGAATTTTTTTTAGTCCTAACTGGCCTTATTATTACTCTGCTAGAGAGGAGTGTGATCAGATATAATGGTTCTTCTGTATCAAGGTGAATTAAAAACAATTTCCAAAAGCCCAGAGTTTAAAAAATACCTTTCCATCCACAGGTTTTACCAGTGTTTCTCTAGCATGAAAATTACATAGATGTAGATTTGGGAGTGTATAAAAATAGCATGTATTACCATTATAGAGATATTTAGTTGGAGTATGATTAGACAAAAGAAGAAAAAGGAATCTCTTTCTAAATAATTATTTCTAGTTTAGAAAAAGAAAATTATTACACTTTTTAAAATCAAAGCTGATTTTGATGATAACTTACGTTTAGAAATGAAGGACTATTTTCATCTTATCATAGGAAGTAATTTATGCCAATTACTCAATAAGATCAACTTTTGCTGTTGGGGATTGATGAGAGTTTTGATTTCCCTCCACCAAAAAGTTATATAGTCTCACTATTTATATACAACTCCCTCAGGTGAAAAGTAGAAAAATAAATTGACCTATCAACTTTGTTGCTTATATCCTAAAATGGGAAAATAATTTGGTAGGAGATAGAGTACATACAATAAAACATGGGAAAATAATTTAGCATAAGATTGAGAATATTGGGGTAAAAGACTCTTTCTTGCCATCTGGAAGCAGCCATCAGGTAAAACAAGATGGGTACTTATAAGTGCTATGGAGGAAGAAGCATTCTGATGTGATGTGCTTTCTTCTCAGAGTACCCCACTGGCACTCTGCAGGACCCCTTGTTCACCGGGCCTAATAAAACCCACAGACCAGGATATAAAGACAGTCAAAGTGTTAGCATATATTGGATTCATGTGCCCCATGGGGACCAGAAGTGTCCATTTCCTAACAGTACAATCTACAACAAATCTGTTTATCATGGTGTTAACCAACTGAAGTTTGCTAAAACTTCAAAATCTGTTGCTAAGGAGCAAGTTAAATTCCAACATTGGACTCTAAGAGTCCTAATTCTTGCTCTGTTGGTGAGGATTCCACATACAGATTCTCTGGGATTGTTCTCACTGACCTATTTCACAAAGTAGCCAGAAGTCGTCCATACTCAGTGCGTTGCTAAACCCATCCACAAGCACAGGGGGTGTGGGCCTGGAGGGACCGTGTGTTCTGCCACATGATTGGTTAGTGAGTCCCTCCCTGAGAACTTTCCAGTTCCCCCATTATTGCCAATAAGTAATGTTGGTAACATTCTTACCTAGTAAGCAATTTAGGACAACATTTATAAAAAAGGGTTTGGGAATATTCAAAGCTCTTCTTTAAGAACATCACTATTAGAATTACAAGTTTAAAAATAGCATTTCTGGCACAATAACAGCATAAACATCTACCAGGGACCCTTTGGTAATAGGTTTTGATCTATGCTAATATACAGTGTAACTGAAACACACATCTCTGCAATGTGTGTTGGCTTTTGCCTATAAAATTGGTGCCCTCTCAGTACACTTCTGTATAGAACTTTTCTGCACAGTTCTCAAAGTGGTTGACATGGCAGAAGTTCCTTTCTGTTGATGATCTTCACGTGAGTGCACACAGAAGTTCACATACAAAATGAACAGAGGGAGAATGGTCATTGAGGTTTGTGTGATCACCCATCAGTCTGTTCTGCTGCTTTCCACACATTAGGAACCAGAGCAGATGCCAGAAGAGCTCATAGGCACATCATTTTCAAGCTGTTTCCTCTTCCCCTTTCATGAATGTAATTGGCTCTTGTCATTTTGACAATACAGCTTTACAAATGAAACAAAGTGCTATTAGGTCAAACTGTGGTCAGGATTCAGAAGTGCAAGGTTATGTCATTTGGCATCATCCATACCAGAAAAACAAATCAGAAAAAAAGAAAAGTCAAGAATAGAGTTAAATTAGACATGTGGACTATGTCATGAACATTTATATCACCAAGTCTTGCGTTGTGATAATATTTGTACTTACAATGCTTTTTTTCCTTTTTCCTGTGAAGTAGTTCAGAATGTGTTTTTTCATTAATACAAGTAAGTGTCATGTTGACTTTCATTTGGAAAAAGATTCCACTTATCCTGACAACATTGACATCTTTCTCATTGAGAGTATGCAAAATAGCTCTTCCATTAATTGGTCCCAAAGAAAATTAAGTTTTCCATTTTCCTATCTATACAGCTGATGCTTTCTCTCAGTTATCACCCCCTGAATTGTTGATGCTTTCCCTTTCCTGGTTTTGTCTGCCAGCATTCCTCCTATGACTTTGAAATACTCAACCATGGAAGCATTACTGTTCTCCAGTTTAACAGGAAGCACCAGGCTTAGTTTGCAACTGCATGCAGACTGCAGGCTACTTCTTATCCCAGTTTTATTTAGGTATGATTGATATATAAAGCACTTCACATAATTAAAATATGCAGTTTGGTGAGTTTGGATACATATATATGAAGAGTGTGTGTACACAAAACTCACATAGAAAATGAACAGAGGGAGAATGGTCATGGGGTCTGTATGATCAGCCATCTCACACACACACATACACACACACACACACACTCATCTTACCATCTCCACAATCCAAACAGTTAATATTTATTACCTTCAAAAGTTTCTCTGTCCCATTGTTTTTTATATTTTTTCATGCAGTAAAAATAGGATGAGATCAGTCTTCTTAGCAAGTTTGTTAAGTGCTCAATGCCTCATTTTTTTTTATTAAACTTCTTAATTTTCTTACATTATTGTTCATTTTTGTATAGTATTTGATATCTCCCCTTAGGTGTAGTCCCTGTAAATTTCCCACCACCACATCACCCCCATCACCCCATAAACCATCACCATTGTCCCTTGTGCTCGTCCCTCTCCTCCCCCCTCTGTAAGCATCAGATCTATAGTTTTCCTGTATAACCTCATTTCATCTTGAAGTACTGTGTTGTACAACAGGTCTCTGGAACTAATTCCTCGTCTACAACTATAACTTTATATCCTTTGAACAAGAGTTCACCATTTCCCTCCCAACTCCCTGGTAAACACCTTTCTGGTGTCTACTTCTATACCTTTGACTGTTTTTTTTTATTTAACATTTTTTATTTATGCACACAAGAGCAGGGGTACAGGCCAGAGTCATGGGAGGTGAGAGGATTCACCAGAGACAGAGTGGGGACTGAAATATACTGCTGATCGAAATACAGGCAGATAGACCGAAATACACTGCTGAGGGGAGCAGTGGGCGAAGCAGGAGAGGTCTGCTGCGCCATGTGGGTCCCCTTCCTGGCGGGGATCAAACTTGTGCTGCTATGCAGCAAATGCTTTACATTGTGGCGCTCAACCCCCTGCACCACCAGGGAGGTCCCCTTTGACTGTTTTTGAATGCCTCACCTGAGAGGAATCATGTGGTATTTGTCCTTCTGTGATTGACTGACTTCTCTTAGAATAGTGTTGCCCAGGGCCAGCACTGCAGTGGTAGGAAAGCTCCTCTCATTTAGTTTCTTGTTTGACTCTAGAGAGGAAACAAGAGAAGAACATTTAAGTCTTTTGTGTCTGAGTCCTTGATGTTATATTTCATCCCATTTAGGGCTCTCAGTAAATTGTCAACAGGAGTAGGTCAGCATGATGGACCTCGCTGAAGTTGCCAAACTTTGGAAGCCTAGACTTGGTTTGAGTTATGATTGCTGATTTCTAAGCTTTATTACCATTGTCATCTGCAAAGCTTTGCTGGGTCAGCAGAGACTAAGAGCTTCTGCTGAAAGATTTGGCTTCTGTTATTTCTTGTTAATCAGCTAACCTGGATCTGTCAGAGTTCCCGAGTTGAATTGTCTCCAGTGGCTTAGTGCCTGACAAGCTGGCAAATGAGAGAGATGCAGACAGACAGACAGATACTCTCCACCCTGTCATCCCATCAAAATCTTGACACCTGGGTCATCTGAGAAAAACAGAGCAAGCATTTTTCTCCTACTGAGCAAGTATTCATAGCGGTATCCTTTCACCACTTGGACATACCAGTCATTAAAGGCCAAAGTAAATACACCAGCCTGAAGATAATCCTTTCACAAATATACAAGTGCCAAGTTAAAATCATCCGTCAATCCTTTGTACATTTTTTTCCTTACTTTTATTTGTTTTAGTGGGTAGGTGTTGTTTGAAAATAGTAGAGCTTAAGAAATTAGGAGTCTTGTATTAATGCAATATTTTGTCCACTTAGAGATAATTGAGTTTTAAGTTCTTCTTTTTCTCTTTACAAAGTTGTGATTGATATAGATATATATATATTTTTTCTTGAACAGAAAATAGTCACCCTCAGCAAATATATACTTGCCTATAGGTAGGTATATGAACGTATGCCTCACTTTTTAGTTAATGTTTTTTCAAAACCTGATCATCAAGTCTGGGAAGAAATACAAGATTAATACAGAAGGCAGTGAAGTGTTTTTGAAAATGCAGGAAAAATATTGAATGACGTTCATTTACTTTGACACTTGGGATCTAAACATGTTCCTGTGTAACTGTGCTGTTCATTAACCATTGCAAGGGTAAACATAGCTACTTGAGACTAATAATGATTGCATTGAGACTGGTACTAACATTTCATGAAGTTTAAAAATATTTATAATCAGGTAAGTCAAAGAAATAAGATTGAGGTCTGTGGTGGTCCTGTTTGTGTTTCCATTGTTTGGAAACAGCTGCCACGTCTTCAGTGTGATTCTGTTGTCAGCCATCTTGCACGTCTACATTTCTACTTAACTGTCTCAAGCTGAAAAACTAGCCCTTGACAGCTGACTACAGAACTGAGACACCAAGAGGGAAGGGCGTCCAGGAAGGGAAAGAGTAAGGAGGGAGGAGGCACAGTGGTGTGTGGTGGAGTACGGGTGAGTTGGTGGCGGGTACACTGTGGTGGTAATACCTGATGGGGACACTCCAGTGATACCTCAGTCAAAAATAAATAAATGTTAAAAAGATTTCTTTGGATTAAGTTCACATGTGTTAGATAATGTTGTGGAGAAAAGAGGACTTTTAAATATCTTCTAGGCCTACTTTGGACCTGATTTGTCTGATGTCGTTGATCTTGTAATTTGGGGGAATAAACAGCCTGCAGTAGATGAACACTGCCACCAGTCAGTTTACAGTTCTAGGTAGGCTACTCAGGGTGGCCCACCTGAGGAAGAATCTATTGATGAAGGTTTTTAAATAAACACAAATGGTACAACCTCTTCCTGCTATAAGAGGACTCAGTACAAATGGTGGCAGAACTCTCAAGATGATGTGCTGTGTAAGACAGATCTGGGAAGATGAAGGAGCAGAGTCGGCTCCAAGGGAGGGGTGCTGGTGACAAATACTAATGATGTTAACATTCAAAGTTATCATTGAGTGTGGACCCCCTGGAATTCTACTTCTGAGAATCCTTAAGGCAGTCTCACAGCCTTTATTTTATAGTTAAGAGAACTGAGGCACAGAGCACTGAAGACAGTTTCCCTGAGATCCTGTGGTTGTAATATGCAAATCCAAGGTTTGAACACCATAATCTAACTCCAGAGTCCACACTGAAAGACTTTGAAGATAATGGTGAGAAACACATTAGCAAAGTTTGCATATATTTTGGGGAAAGAAACAAAGTGAAGGTCAAAATAGACTCTCCATATATATACACACATGTATATATGGTCAATATATATGGTGCACACAAATACATACCATATATATTCAGTGTGTGTGTGTGTGTATATATATATCACATGTATGTATCATATCTGAGGCCCTCATTATACCTCAAATTAATGACATGGACCTCAACTAGGGGGTGGTAGCCTGAAGTCTCTGGCACTTAGTAGGTATTCCAACAAACTGTTGAACTGAATTTCTAAATTCTCTGGAACAGATTATAATCCAAATTCACAATCACTGAGTTAGAATAAATACTCTTGGGGCCTCCCTCGTGGTGCAGCGGGTTGAATACAGCGCTGTGAAGCATATGCGGCACAGCAGCATGAGTTCGATCCCTGGCCAGGGAGGGGACCCACATGGTGCAGAGACCTCTCCTGCCTCACCTGCTGCTCCCCTCAGCAGTGTGTTTCAGTTAGTCTGCCTGTTCTGCTCCCTACTCTGTCTCTGATGGATCCTCTCACTTCCTGAGACACTGGCCTGTACCCCAGCTCTTGTGTGCATAAATAAATAAATCTTTAAAACAAACAAAACTCTTAATGACTGAATATAGTTGGGGTTGGTAGAACTGGGGAAAAGTTAAGACTTGCCCTAAGACAGCCCTTTCAGACAGGATACTAGAGGAGGGGTTAGTTTCCAGGATTTCTTGGTGCTGCATAATCTCCAGCCGCTGTAGAGCTCTCGGGTCTGGAGCAGGTGGGTGTCTGCTGAGTTCAGTTTCCCCAGGGACAATCTGTCAAACTGTCTGAAACTATAGAAAGTGCCTCCTTATTTATTTACTTTTAGCTAGCATTTATGGAATGCTATTTTTGATGTCACTGTAGTCTGTGCTTCTGTAGGAGGAGTGAAACATTCAAGGACATGTATAAAGTCTCCTTTAGCTTATAGTCTGGTAGAGAAAAACAAAACATATGACTTTAGAAAATATATAAAGCACCACCTATGGAAAACTGATTGAAAATAATTTCAAGTTACAGTATTGGAGTTATCTAGTTAAGAGAACATTTTCTAAAGAAGGTGAGTACCCTCTTAATCTTCTAGAAGGTGATGGATATTTTTAAACATGAGGAAAGATCAGTGAACCAGATTGGAATTGAGAAGGGCAAGGCTTTAGAGAGAAATATGCATTACAATGGAAGTAATCTTGGATTTTAAATGAAGTCAGCTTCAATCATAGAATAAATTTTTCACCCATTTCACTATTGGAGGAAATGCAAGTGTTTTATAGATGATTTTCTGCATTAATTTCTTTGCACACAGTAGGATTTATAAGCAGTCACTCTAGATATGTGCTCTCGTGTCAACTTGATTTGCTTCTGTCAGACGTGGTTATTAGCTGTTTCACTTGACTTTAGGTTTGTGAACCAGGTTGTGGGAACAGTTCCCCAGTTAGAGAAATTGCTGAACTCTTTCTCTGAATTTCCACAGAGCTATTCAGATCTTCACCTTCAAGGAGCTGAGATGATCTTTATCCATTAGAGCTGCTGCTTCTAGGGCTAAGAGCTGGGAGGGTTAAACTTGCAGGAATTCCTTCTTTCTTGGTGCACTTGGAGGACAGGAGAAATTGTTGAAGAAGGTGAAGTGTTCCTCCATAACTCAGACTCTGTCTGCGTGACAAGGAGGCAGTGTTTCAGGTTTGTTCCTGAATAATAAGCCAATTAGGGTAGATCCTTATCTCAGTCCTGTGGGCTGGCTGAATCTCTGAACTCCAAGGGAACTGATGATCTATGATGAGGATCTAAGTGACACCCGTAGTGCTTTGCCTAAGGCAACAGACATACTGAAAATAAATCTGATACTAAGTGCTATGAACTGAACCCCTCACCTCTATTCATATGTGGAAGCTGTAACCCCAAATGTGTCTATATTAAGAAATGTATCCTTTAAGGGGTATAATTAAAGTAAACTGAAGTCATAAATGCGAGGCCCTGGTCTCATAGGATTCATGTCTGTAATGAAAGAGACACAGATTTCTGCATGTGAGTACAAAGTAAGAGGAAAGCCATCTATGGAAGTGGACTTTCACCAGAGAGGTAGCTGCCACTTGGACCTTGGGCTGTCTACATCCAGACATGTTAATTTAAGCCTCCGTATTTGTGGTACTTTAGCATGGAAGCCACAGCTGACTAACATACTAGGTTAGGTTTCCATAGGCACACTCTAATTAATAAAATCCTTATGATCATTATATTTTAAATGGCTAGAGTTGTCTTAATATAAAAGGGTGGAGGGAGTGAATGATGGTTGTGGAGACTTGCATGAGTCAGAGATGATACCCTTCATAATAACTCCTTGCAAAAGCTGGGAATGCTTTGTAATCATTTCATCTGATAAAAGTGAGGAAACTCTTCAAGTTAGTAAAATTTTAATGTTGTATTTAGTTTACCAGTCTTGCCTTATAACTATCCTAAGATTAACTTGATTGATTTTGTCTTAAGTTTAGCAACTTAATCCCTAAAAATATGGGTGGTGATTATTGTACAGAATTCCCCAAATGATATCTGTTTCTGTTTTACTAAACCAACTAAATGAACTTTATTAGTTCATTCCACATTTCAGTTTGATTTATGTTTTTAAAAATAGAGAATGCTTCCTCGATTTCTGACTTGAAAGGCATTCTTACATTCTATATAACACATTTCATCATTCTATTATTCCTGATAAGACTAAGAAACAGGTTTTTTATATAGAAATTCTCACCGGTTTATGTGCATTAAACTCTTTAAACATATCTTTATGTATTTATGATAAAATATTGATTTGGAACCCATGTAAAGACCTGAAGTTAATTCATATTTTGAGTACTACAGCTGTCATATAGATATATGAAAAAATAAAAAATGCCTCATTGCCCCAAACTGAGATTATTAGCCAAGATTCTTAAAAAAAAGACCCAACCTAAATCTAGTAATTGTTAGTGATTCAAAAACTTTTCCAGTTTATACATAGTATGTTTTGGCAACTGTTTCAGCAAATTTAAATGTTTCCTAAGAATTATTTAAATGTAGGTGATATTGTGTTTCTTGAGATGAAGATAAAAATGAAATCTATCTGCATATATGCTGAATGAGTTAAAGGGATGTGCTACAAAAATGTTTCCTGCCAAGGCCCTCAGTGGGGCCGGTTTGTCCTTGGAGACAGAGTGGTAAGGTAGGGACCAGATCAGCATAGCCCCTGTCTTTGTGGGACTCGTGGTGCAGAGGAAAAGCTGGATGGTAAGATTTACGGGGGTTGGATTATAAATCAGTGGATTTTATATTTGATATTTGATCTGTTGTATTTCAGGGTGTAGATGCTTTTGATCTTTGGAAGATAATTCTTAAATTTTCTATTTCCTTAATGCTATATGTAGGTTGATAAATATTGCTGTGGCTGTCTTTAATGTGAGCTTTGGTTAGCTCAGTCTGGTGAAAAGCGAAACTCTGCTAAAAAACCTTTCAGTGACTTCTCACCTCTCTGTGAAAAAAATTAAAAGACTTTAGTGTGATACTGCTTCCCTCTTGCTTTCCAGATCTCAGCCACAGTTAGTGTTTTTTGAAAAACCCCACTCCCTGGGCTCTGCAGGCAGGCTTCCTGCTCAGGACCATCATGAGACCTACTTCTTTTGTCTATAAAGTCCTTACCCAGGCCTCCCTGGTGGCACAATGGGTTAAGCCACACACTATGAAGCAAACTGTAGTCACTGCAGCATGAGTTCGACCCCTACCCCAGGCCAGGGAGGGGACCCACATGGCGCAGCAGACCTCTCCTGCCTCGCCCGCTGCTCCCCTGAGCAGTGTGTTTCAGTCAGTCTGCCTGTTCTGCTCCCTGCTCTGTCTCTGGTGAATCCTCTCACCTCCCACGACTCTGGCCTGTACCCCAGCTCTTGTATACATAAATAAAGAAATCTTTTAAAAAAATAAATAAAGTCCCTACCCCAAATACCATATGGAAGACATGCTCACTTGGTTATGGTCAGCCCTCAAATATTACCTTTCTCCATAAGGCTGTCCTGAAAACTCTGGTTAAATTAAAGCCTTCCTTTTTTCTTAGCTTTATTTTGTTTGATAGTGCACTATATATTATACTATTCCATGTTTAATTTACTTTTGTTTAATTATTGGTAATATCTCCACATAAGAGAAATATAAATTTTATTAAGACAGGAATTTGTCATCTATTGCATTCCCAGTACCTAAAATTCTATCAATGCAAAGTGGGCACTCAGTGAATATTTGTAAATGAATGAATACTATGGTACCCTCCCTCAACCTTTATTTTCTTGAAGGCCAACTCCCTACTCATGATGAAGTCATGCTGACAACATTGATACTGTAACAATGGGAATGTATATATTGAAGTCATTAGGGTCAACCTTTTTCTCTTTTCATTATTTTTCCAACCTAGGGGCACCTTTTATTTTTAAGCTACATTTATCTCCTTGTTGAGGGCTACCTACATGTAGTAAGTTGAAGTTCATGTAAGAGGGTGTAAAAGTCCGTGAAGTAAAGACCCTTACGTATCTGAGTGCAGGTTGCTCATAGGAGCTTAAGTTGTGTGTGAGAAAGAAAAAAAAAAATGCATTGACTAGAATTTTGGGTTAACGTTACCTATTTACTTTCTCATCCCTTTTTTAAAATTTATGCGTACAGAACTGTGGTACAGGCCAGAGGCAAAGGGGGTAGGAGGAGTCACCAGAGGAAGAGTGGGGAGCAGAACAGGCAGATCAACTGAAATACACTGCTGAGGAGAGCATCAGGCAAGGCAGGAGAGGTCTGCTGTGCCATGTGGGTCCCCTCCCTGGCTGGGGATCAAACTCACTGTAGAGGCCCCACAGTGTGGTGCTCAACCCCATGTGTCCTCAATTCCCTTCTTAAGGGTGAAGTTGGCATCACTTATAGTATTCAAAGTGATCATAAAATCAGTTCATTAATGTTTTTTGAAATTTTGTGTTTTGTGAAAAATTCATGTATGTATTGTTTTGAGGAGTGTGAGTAAAATGAAATTGGAGAAAAAAGCTAGGGACAAATCTTATAGATCCTTTGGACTTGATCCTCAGTACATTGTGAAACCTTTGATGTTTTTAAAACAAGGAATGATTTGATCAGAGATGTGTTTTTTTGCTAATAGCTTTATTGTGGTATAATTCACATAACATACAATTCACACATTTGAAATGTACCATTTCTAGTATAGTTACAAAGTTGTGTGACTCTCATTTTAAAACGTTTTTAAATACCCCCAAATTTTCATCACTTATTCATCACACCTAGATTTCTCCACCCTTTCCCCCAACCCTAGGGTAACCATGAACAGTTTTGTCTATTCTGGGCATTTCATATATATATAGAATTATACTATAGGTGGCTTTTGACTGGTTTCTTTCACTCATCATAATATTTTAAAGGGTTATCTATGTTGTGGTATTTTACTATCTTATATTGCTGAATAATTTTCTATTAGATGATAGCACACGTTTATCCATTCTTTTTTGTTTATGTTTTTTGGTTGTTATGAATAATACTTTTATGAATATTTATGTACCAGTTTTTGTATGAATGTATGCTTCCAGAAATCTTGAGTACATAAGAGTAGAATTACTGGCTTATATGATAATTCTATGTTTAACTTTTTTAGTTTTTTCTTTATTTGTATATATACATCATACATTATATTGACATCAGTTGTAGTCCCCATGGAATTCCCTCCACCATTTCACCAGTGCACCGTCACCTCAGTCCCTTGTGCTCTTTCTGCCTTCATCCCAATCCCTCTCCCTCACCCCCATCTGATTTGTCTTGTCTTTTTCTTCTTGTTGTGTTGTGATTTTTTGTTGTTGTTCTTTTCTTTGAGCCCTTTTTAGTTCCTTTATATTCCTCCTAAAAGTGAAACCATCCAATATTTTTCTTTTGCCTTCTGACTTATTTCACTGAGCATAACCCCTTCTAGCACCATCCATGTTTTCTAGTTTATGTTTTTTGGTTGCTGAATAGTATTCCATTGTGTATATGTACCACATCTTCTTGATCAAGTCTCTTATCTTTGGGCATTTGGGTTGTTTCCAGGTCTTACCAATTATAAATAGTGCTGCAATAAACATAGGGGTACAGGTATTCTTTTGAATCAGTGTTTTTGTGTTCTTTGGGTAGATCCCTAGGAGTGGAATTGCTCTATTTTTAGTAGACTGAGGAACCTCCACACAGCTTTCCATAGTGGTTGGTTTAACTTGCATTCCTACCAGCAGTGTAGTGGAGTTCCTCTTTCTCCACATCCTCGCCAACATTTGTTGTTGGTTTTTTTTTAATATGTACCATTCTTACTGGTATAAGGTGGTATCTCATTGTGGTTTTAATTTGCATTTCCTGATTATGAGGGATATTGAAGATTTTCTCATGTGCCTGTTTAACCTTTTGAGGAACTACCAGATTTTTTTTTTCTGAAGTGTCTGTACCATGTTACATTTCCACTAGCAATGTGTGAGGGCTTCAATTTTACTACATCCTTGCCAACACTAGTTTTTATTATTTCCATCCTAGTGGGTGGCAATAACATTTCATTGTGGTTTTGATACACATTTCCCAGGTGACTAATGAATATCTTTTCTATCTTCCTTGAGAAATATCTATTCAAATCCTTTGTCAATTTTTCAATTGGTTTTATTGTTGAGTATAAACTCAATAATCTGGATACAAGTATCTTATCAATATATGATTTGGTAGCATTGTCTGAGACCAATTAAAGGTCATTGTTTATTCATTTATATTAAATCAGGTCAGGATAGCTTGGTTAAGGAGATTAATAAAAATGGAAAAAAATGAACAGGTATGAGGGAGGTCTATATATAAAATGGAGAGGTATTTGTAATCAAGAATGAAAAATTAGAGTGAAGAAGAAGGAATTGTTTAGAATGGGATCAAAGATTCAGTATTTTGATGGTAATGATAGATATATAATATTGAGAATGGACTCTCTATTAAGCACTTTCCAGGCATTATTTCATGTAGTGCTCAAAAAATCCTTCCAAGGTAGTTATAGGTGCCACCATCACACAAAACCTAGACTTAGACAAATAAAGTCACTTGCCCTAGATCACAAAACTATGACACTTGATAAATAACATTACCTTGTGCTACTTTAAAAACTCCTTTTTGTTGCTGAGAGCTCTTTTCAAAAAGCATCCAAACTGAATGAAAAAAATACTTTTAATTAAATTTTTAATGAAGAAAATGCTAAGGGAAAATTGCCCCCAAAATAAATGTCCCATAATCTCACTGACTCTATGTCTAAAAAGTCCAGGCGAATCAGGTAAAGGAAAGAATATTGTATGCAAATTCCTAGAACCTGGGGCTTAGATGGAATAGATGGCATGAGGTCCCTTGAACATGGTTTGTTTTTGCCTTTTCCTGAATTACATCACATGCATCCCAGCACATTGTTCTCCCAATTTGGAACTGGTTAACCATTGGATTTTCACTCGTGTGATGTTATGCCATTTTCTAGAATAGGATAGTAACATCAGCAAGGTGATCTGAGATCACTTTTTTTCTTACAATGATGAGCTATAGCAGTTATTTCAAAATTGAACATGAGTAATTCCTTGAGGAGGAGCAAGTCTTGAATTATAAAATTTACTAAGGAACATTTTGATATCTCAGAGACTCAGTGAAAAAAATTAAATGACTAGCCATATAGAGTTTTCCATTTGTTATTCAGTTTTGATATTTATTTCTTTTTATTAATCTATTATTCTGAAACTTAGTTCTCTCTTACCTGCCTATCACTTTTGTGGTCCTGGGTGCTAGTTGATACACAAAGTTGAGAACCTATATGCTATTATTTTGCTGCCAATCTGGTGTGTCTGGAGGAATATGGATTTTTTTGCCTAGTGAACTACAAAAATCAATATATATTTAAAAAAAACAAAGAGAATACTTAAGAACCACCAAGAAATATTCATCAAGAACAGGAATATGTAAATAAGCTCAGCCTCCTGAGTCCAATGTGAATCTGGAAACAAAACAAGTTTTGTTTTTATCTAAGAATGAAAATAAAAGATTAAAATACCAGTAAACTTGTTTTTAAAAAGTTGTTTAGAAGTAATGGCTTATGAATGTTTACCATTTAATTTAGTAGCAAATGAAGCTTGGCAGTGTTTCTTGTATTGTAACTTTTTAGCCTTGATTTGAATGAGCTTAAGGCATGAACAGATGACTGGCTGGATGGGTGGGTAGGTGGATGGGTGGGTAAATAGATGAATAAATGGATGGAGAAGCAGATAAAGTTGGTGCAAAATGGTAGAGGGAGTAAGAGCGTGTAAGGTACATTTAGGTGTGTTCATGTGTGAGCATATATATGCGCCTGTGGATTCTCAGTAACATCCACTGTGTATTTCAGGGTTCCAGAAGAGCTTTGGCTTGTTCAATCTCTATGAATTAGAACTTGTCTGAAAACCTCATAGGTCAGTTTCTGTGAATGTTTTTCTTCTGGGCTTCCTCAGTCGTGCACTTCGATTCTGTGAAGCCAACTCAGTGCCAGAGAAATGTTTTAATTTTGAATGTCTTCCCATTTCATTTCTTCTAAAATGAAACAGCTCCACAGTGTCAGGGCCTGTGCTGGTTGGGCAGCTGCTCATTCCCCTTCGGGGATAGCCTACTTTAATTAGTCTGTTCACAAAGGAAAAGGAAAAACAGATTAACTGCTGTTTTGGCATGAAAGATTTTCTCAAACCCAGAAGTGGTGTTTTTCTAGGGAAGCTGCAGCCTGCCTGGTCTATATGAACAGTTAGTGAGAGGAACTGACCAGCAGCTCTGAAGTAGAGATGAACACAGGTAGGTAGAGAAACAAAAAGATAAATTATTCCCAGGCAAATGTTCCAAGAGCATTGCTACCTCACTGGATTGTAGCTGTTGTAATTTCAAAATATTGCTGATGGCAGTCCTTTCTTCCCAGTCACACAGCTGAATCTTCAGATTCTTTTGCATTTTTTTTTCCAGTTAAGTCTCCTTTTCCTTCCCCATTACCAGTTCTTGATTCTCAATGATGCGTACGTCCAACTTTTCTTTTTCATTCATTCGTCCTCTATCAAATTTTGTTACCACCCATGCTAAGAATTTCTTGGCACCTTCTCCTATTAAACCCTCATCATAACCCTTTGGAGGCAAGTTTGGCACCTTTGTTCAGGGCTGGACCTTGTGCTAGAATTGAGAGTAGAAGCCCCAGCTCTGATCCAAGAATGGACTTGAAAAAATGACTTCACTAAGATACAATTCATATTCCCAAAAATTCAGCCATTTGGGTGTACCATTTAGTGATTTTTAGTAGATTCAGATATGTACAACTATCATCGTATCAATTTTAAGACATTTTCATGCCCTCAGAAAGAAACCCTTTACGTTTATGCAACCCCGGTCCCTTGCCCTAAGCAGCAACTAAATCTACATTCTTTCACTATAGATTTACCTAGTCTAGATACTTCATATAAGTAGAATCAGATAGCATGTGGTCTTTTGTGACTGCCTGCTTTCACTGAGGATATTTTCAAGGTTTATCTATGTCATAACATTTCATTCCATTGTATGGATAGAACAAGGTTTGTTTATACATTCATCAGGTGATGGATATTTGGGCTGTTTCTACCTTTTGATTATGATGAATGGTGCTTCTAGCAAACATCATCTACACGTTTGTCTGTGGACATGTATTTTCATACCTCCTGAGGGTATGCTTTAGAAGCGGGGGCTGCTCAGCCAATGACTTTTCAAGAAACTACCCATTTTTCAGAGCTGAGCTATGTTTCACATCACACCAAAAAGAATTACAATTCCTCAACATCCGCACCAACATTTGCTATAATGGCATAGTCTGTTATAAAACTTTCATTATCAGTGTTCTAGTGGGTTTGAAGTGGTGGCTCACTGTTGGAGCCATGGGCCCTGAGCTCTGTTCATTTACCCTTCTTCTCAGTAGCAGTGCTGGTCCTTTTTGCCTTCCAGGCCTCCATCAAGCACCTCACTAAAGTACTGTTTGGTCCCAGATCCTCCCTGGCCACTATCATCAGGGGATCCCCATCCTTACAGAGTGGTGTGTGTGTGTGTGTGTGTGTGTGTGTGTATGTGTTTCATTTGGATTACTGGCACCTTGTTTTCCATTCTGCTTTACTTTCCCTTGTTCTTTTAGACAGACTTTCTGCTCAATAAGACCGATATATTTACTGGAACCTGCATGTGCCATGTTTTTTCATACTTCTGAGCCTTTTCCCCTTTAATTCCCCTTCCCTTTTATTAGATCCCTTCTGCCCGTGCCAGGTAAGTGGATTCATGTTCTTCAAACATTTATTATTAATATTACACACTTGGGAATAATATGTTGCTTTGAATTTGTCAGTGTAAATCTATTTTGACTTTTGTCTGTACATACCAAAAATTCATGTAACATCTGAGAGCCACAAATAACCCTTCTTCGTCACTCCTCCATCAAGAAACTTAATCTTACTAATTCTCTTGAAGACCCCTCTGTACTGAAGGTCATATCCCCTTCCTATTTAACAGGGGTAATTACTCATTACTTTCGTTATATCATTCACTTGCTTTCCTTCATAATTTCTACCTGGCTATATCTTACATCGCTTTCCTAAAATGTACTTGAGTATGAAATAAATGAAATTGTACTGCAATATAACTTGCTTTGTTCAAGTTTGGACTTAATCCATTTAGCTGTAGTATATTCATTCTCACTGCCACATAAAGTTCCATTGTCCAATATCACCATAACTTATTTTATTATTCTCCTGTCAATAGACATTTGGCCTATTGCCAGATTTTTTTCTATTACATACAATGTGCCTAAGAAAATAGTAAATGTCTCCTTGTGTACATATGCAAGTGTTTTTCTAGGGTATAATATATGGGAATAGAATTGCTTGTTAGTGGGGAATGTGTATTTTCACCTTCACTAAATAATGCAAAATTATAAAGTGAATTGCCAGCAGTATATAAAAATTTCCCCAGATCTGTCTCCTTAGCTAACTTGTATTTTTAATGTAGTTTAAACTTACCAACTTTGCAAAGTGTGAAATGGCTTATCTCCTTGTTCTGACTTTATGTGCTAACTAGAAGACTTTATTTTTAGTAATGCTTTTTTGCTGTACTGTCTCTCCTATTTGATATTAATTTCATTTAATGAGTTTCCTTTAGTTAACATTTGTCTGACACCTCTTTTTCTACCCTTTTACTTTTGGCTTTTCTATATTTCTTTTTAAATATCATGTACCAGGATTTGATTAGTTTTTTATTTCTAACTCCAGATGGAAACTGTGTTGCTTTGCCCATTTTCACTGAGGCTATATGGTGATTGTCGTTGTTGGAGTGAGACCTGGGAGAGATGAATTTTCCCAGATCGCACAGATTCCTCATCTTCTGGTACACATCCCTTGTATAATCACCAAGACTGGGACTAGATAGATTTTATACCCATGTTAGAGTATGTTCTATAGCACAATTGATTTTAAGAGTAGGATATTATGTAAGCAGGCTTAATTTATCACATGGGCCCTTAAATCTTAGGCTAACAGTCAGTGATAGGGGACTCAGAGATTTAAAATATGAGTAGGATTTGATGGATGAACTGTTGCGGATGGAGGTGACCACATGACAAGGAATGCAGGTGGCCTCTGGAACTGAGAGTGGTGTGGAGTGCAGCCAGTATGAAAGTAAAGAACTGAGTTCTGCCATGTGAGCTTGGAAGAGGATCCTGTGCTTCAGATAGGAACTCAGTTTTGTGGCCAGTGCCTTGATTTCAGCTTTGGGCGCCTCATCAAGAGAATTCAGTCATGCTGGATGCGGGCTTCTGACCCACACAACTGTAGGCCATGTGGGTGCTCTTTTTAGCTGCTGAGTTTGTAATAGTTTCTACTATGTCAAAATAAGAAATCGATAAAGTCCTATTGCATTCGAGAGAGCTCTGGAACAATATTCCGACATGCCCAGAAGGAAATTTGAAATAAACACCTGGCACTAGGGTGAAAGATGTAATCCAGGGAAAGATATAGGATCAGTGCTATATGAGCTATCGAAGTGAATGTGTGAATGTGGTAGGTCAGACAAAAAGTCAACAGACAGAGAGAGGGTGAGCTGAGAACTGTGGCGTCACTTTCATTTTTCAGTGTTTAATCATGAATGGGGGCTTGAGGGAACTAAAAGTCATACGGTATAAATTATAAAATCTGTGTTTTATCTGTTTTATTGAGACCTCTTCAGTGTTTATTGAAATGCTGTTATATGACACAGGACTGATGTGCTTTTTATTCATGTATAAGACAACACCATTTTTCTGGTAAGGAAACTGAAATCAGAAAGGATAAATAACTTAAGTAGATACTCATTATTTGGTATATAGATAGAAATACATTTAATAGAAAATGAAGGAAAAATATTTATTTTAACTATATCAGTGGTGTTAATTCTTTAATGAGAATGATTTTCCAAAGAGAATAGTGTTCTGATATGTGTAGAACAGGTTATAATGTTTTGCTATGAATTATGCATAAACTAAGGTGCACTTGTGTTTGAGAGGGTAGATAGGACCTGTGGAGCTGTGGAGGTTGTCTTTGTAACTAAATGTAGGAAACTAGAGTGAGGCTGGGGTTGGGAAACAGGGCAAGGTCTGGAAGGATGGTGGAGTAATTTCCTAGTGTTGCACATTGCCACAATCATAGTAGCTTAAACCAATACAAATTTATTCTCTTACAGTTCTGGAAGCTCCAGGGGAGAATCCATTTCCTTGTCTTTTCTAGCTTCTGGTGGGTGCTGAATGCTAAAGGATTTCTTTAAATAATAAATTCCTTGTCCCGTGGCCCTTTCTTCCTTCCATCTTCACCATGCTTCACTCTAGTCTCTGCTTCTGCCATCACATCATGTACTTCCCTGCTGTAGTAGTAGCCTTCTCTGTGAACACTTGTGATTATAAATAGTATACACCCAGATTATCCAAAATAACCTCTCTATCCAAGATCCTTAAATTTAAACAATTTTAATTGTTTCTTCAAAGTTCTTTTTGGCACATAAGGTAGTAGTTATAGGTCTGAGGATTAGACATATTCGGGATGCTGTCTTTCAGCTTGCTGTTGTCATAAAGGACATATTATTTGCTCAATTCCACAGAGTCTTTCATAAGTATGCTTGATTTCCAAGGATCTGGAGGAATTATCCATCATCAAGGTAGGGGTACTGGGAGGCTCCATAAGGAAAAGTAGTTAAGAATTCTCCCAAGGATGAGAGGGTTGGGTGTGTACTTTTCAGTCCACTTTTTCTTTGTCTTGATTTTCAATACAGTACTCTGTACCATTAATACCATGTCTTCATCCTTCTCCAACTGGGAGTCATTGCATACCTGTGATGTAGAGCTGGGTAAGAAAACCACAAAGAAAGCATAATACGATTTTTGGTCTCAGATCCTAAAGAAAAGCATTTATAGATAAACTAAACCAACTATAATGTAATGGAGAATGTAAAGATCACCTGATTTTCAAGATAAACCATGAAACTTGAAACATATTCAAGCTTAACCTATGTGACAAAATATAGTTTACAGCATTGAAATATGACAGGAAGAAGTTGAGAGGTTTCGGGGGTGGTGTTTACTTTCACAACACTATTACCACAAAACGTTGTGGACAGAGAAGTGATTTAGTTAATGTTGTTCTTAAGCCAAAATGCATGGCAGAGCTATAGTTACAGTTTTGAAGGGCAACTATCGCAGGCATTTGAACTACTTGAGAACCTGTGTTCTAGATGATTGGAAAGGCTCATGGCTAAAGTCAACCATTATCAGGAATGAACTCCCACTGAGGGAATTTTTCAAATGTGTGGAGGAGACCAGTAATAAAACATAAACTTTAAAGCATCCTCTAGCAACAAAAACACCTGGGATGTTTTTTGATATAATATTTCACATTAATGTAATTGTAGGTTAACTTTTTTAGAGAAAATATTTATTCAAGCCAGATATGCTTAAATCCTTTCATTTCCTGGAGTATGACAAAGCACTGGGAATATACTCCCCTTTGTAATTTCCCACCGACTTGCCTCAGTTATTGACAGAACATTAACTGCAAACTTTGCATGTGAGAAAGCGCCCCAGATGGAAATCTTGAGTTTGCCAGACCCTGGCTCTGGAGCAAGAACCCCATGCTCTGGCCCTGCACAACCACACAGCTGTAGTAGGTGGCCTTGCTCACCCACCTGCCTGGAAGATGGTCCAGGTCCAGGGTGGGCTGAGGACTGGGCCATTCACAACTTTCTTTCCTGCTCTCCACTTGGCCCTGTGGCTCCTCTGTCAAATGTGAAAACAGTGAAAGGAAATCTCATTTAAAATAGAGCTGGGAATATAACGCATGGTGGGAGGAAGGGAGAAGGTTGGGGAAGAAAAATAATAGTAACAAAATTAAAAATGGACAAAGGACTCGCAAAGACATTTCTCCAAAAATAATGTAAAAAATGAAAATCTGAGACTCCCTGGGAAATGACAAATGGGTGACTTCCAAGAGAAAAAAATAAAATAGACCTGCAAGGATCAGAAGGGGGAGCCCTCGCACGCTATCACTGGCCATTATTTACAGACTCCGCCTTCTTTACCCAGCCCAGCAAAGAGGAAAAAGAGAACCTCCTAGCCTAGCAACCGTCCAGCCAGTGAGGAGCCTTCCTTTCCTCCAATAAACTTCCATTTCAACAGCCTTCCCAGTTGGCTCTTAAAACCTAATAAAACCAACCTTCCCTCGGTTTCTCGGATCTCGCCTATGTAGCTGCCATAGTTCATGGGATTGTAATTCCTCTGCTGTTCCTGAATAAACTCACTTTAAAATTTTAAACAATTGGCCAATTTACTTTTTACAGTTGACACACAGAACCACACATGCTGTGTCAGGTTTCCTTAAAACCAAATCATGTTTTGGTTTTTTTTTTTAATAATTTTTATCAAATGTTTAGACGATACACTTATTATTGTTTATGTATTATTTATTTTCATTAAATAACAGCTTTTAATTATTATTGGTTAGAACTTAGAAATGCCTAAATTCTTAGAGTGAACAAACTTAGAAACTATACTGATGAAAGGAAGACATTTTGAAGTTAAATTCTTAAGACTCTGAGCCTTGCCTCAACCACTTACCAGATGTGGAACTTCATCAAGGAATTAACTAGACGAATGCACGTCCTGTAAAAAGTGGGGCCGTCTGCCTCATGGATTTATTCCTATCAATGCACAATGTCGAGCTCAACACTTGACTAATAGTGCTGGCTCTTTAATTATGGAGGCAGAATCAGCGGCAATGTCCACTATTTTATCTACCTCTTGCTTCATATCTTGAGTGCTCAAAGGTCATATTGCATTTTGGAATAACAGGATATTTGATCTATGAAATGGAAAGATAAAACGCCTCTGCCTTAGAAGCAGACAGTGTAAGTGGTCAGGATTGGATCACACTCTCACTAGCAGACATTTGAGATGTTGATCTGAGAACTGTGTCAGCAAGGAGGTGACTGCTCTGTCCCAGATCCCACAGTGCTCTGTGGGCTGAGAACAGAACCTCCTCTGTCTTATCTTCTGTCTCATGCTGTGTGTTTTCAGAGTCCTCACTGGGTCCACTTTAGTGAGTGTCGGGGCACACACACACAAGTGGGTGCCTGACACCGATGAGAAGTGAGTTCCTGTCACATTCTTCTTAGAAGGTGACTGCTAAATCTGAAAACTGTCCCCAGAGTTTCATCTCAGGCCCTGTCAGGTGATGTACATCCACCATCAGTGCTAACCTTGGAGACTCTGTTTTCTTAACTCTCTTTTCCTGCACAAGATTTCAGTCAACTTATTAAGTACCTTTTATGTGGCTGTGCCCTTGAATTGCTTCTGCTGGTCCCCCTCTTGCTCTTCCTCATTTCTTCTCTCTGTTTTAGGACTATAAATCAGGCATATTTACAATTTACCTTGTAATATAAATTAAATATGGCCTTTAATATGAATTAAAATGACCTTGCTTTGATTTCTGTTCTACTTCCTCTCCTACCCACTTTGCTCTTCTATCCTACAGAGAACTAAGGACAGGGTGAAGGGAATAGTAATAAATGATGTCAAAGGCCTGCAGTATGGCCAGAGCAGGTGCCATCATAGGTGATTGGACCCTAATTCATACACTTCAGGAAGCCCTGAAATTTCCGTTTATCTTGAATTTAAGTAATTTGTCCATGTGTCACACATAGATTGTGATCAGAATTTGGGTCTGAGTCCAACTACTATATCATTTACTTGGAGTCTATAGTGACACCTGGTTGTGTTTTTGTTATTATTTTATTATTCCCCTAGCCAGGCTTGAATGAAATAGGCCCTGTCCTATATTTGTATGGCTTCTTTTAGTCAATCCCACTTCTCCCCCTTTTGTTTTAGATGACTTTTTTGTTAAACTGAAAAAGCTCAAAGTGTTGATAAAAGTTCTGCAGGAGACTTAAGTACTCCTCTCTAGCATCTCATAAGTTGTGATGAAGGGAAAATGTTCAAGATGCAAATGGCAATGTGAAGTTAAGTGTTTCCTTGCACAAAGAAATAAGTATAATTATGGATTTGAGTCTTTAATATGCTAAAGTGCATCCTGTCTGAAGGGAATGTCCTCTAGAGCACCTCCCAAACTTATTTTCATTCACAGACAACTTAATTTATTAGAAATCAAAAAATCTTATTAAGACAGACTTGTTTTTAATTTCACTAAATGGATTTGGGCTTTGAAAAACAAAAGGAATCACAGTTTGGAGGCTTGAACTATGTGTACAGAGTACCTAGTATTGTATTATGCTGGTGTTCTGCTTTTATGACTGTATTTAAGAACATAAACATTAAAAAAGGGTCTTTTGCCCTTTTTAGAGTTTAAAACCTCAAGTGGTATAATATCTCTCACACTCACAAGTAGTACACAGTGTTGATTTCACTTTATGGGTTGGGTTTCCTTTTTTGTTCTATATTTTTTATAGTTTTCATATTTAATGGACCTGACAGGAATGCCATAAAGAAGGCCAAATGTAGAATCCCTGCTTGATT
The DNA here is from genome assembly GCA_019455555.1 of Galemys pyrenaicus. Lineage (NCBI taxonomy): Eukaryota > Metazoa > Chordata > Mammalia > Eulipotyphla > Talpidae > Galemys > Galemys pyrenaicus. Next base: position 13,755,264 of record JAGFMF010011574.1, read on the forward strand.
TACTTATACTGGAAAAACTTACTTACTATGGGAGGTGGGATTTGAGAAATTTGTAATTTTTATTGTTTGAGTGTTTAAAGGAGGGAATAAAGATGAGTATTAAGAGCCACAATAATTAAAATGCTGACCAATTGAATTCTTGTGCCTGCAGGTTTTTCTTGTCCTCTTCTCAAACTTCTTTTGGTCACAAAATGCTTTTTGTCTGGAAGAAACCCTCTCTGGTCTTGTATATTGTCATGTTTCTAGGTAAAGCTACTGAGTCTTCAAGAGCTATTGTAAGGTGTTTGGGGTTATCCAGATGGTTGATGGAATATGCCTGTTAATGGGGTCAAATTCACAGAAAGTAGAATTTGAAGCTTTCCTTAGTTTAGGAAAAAAAGTTGAGAGGTGTGAGCAGAATCTAACATACATGTACAAGAAATGGGGCATATAGTGACGAAGGCAAAGGTGTCACTTAATTCTAGGAAGTTACATTTTTATAGTGCACAGCAACCAACTTTTTCCTTTACTCAAAGGAGAATAGAGTATACCACAAAGCTTGTGAGCATCTAGTCTAGAACTTTATTTCATTTCTATTGAGGGCTGTGAAAGCTTAGACTCTGAAAATGGGAGAGGTTGATTTGAAATTGACAACATGAAATCTGGAAAACAAGATTTTCTTCATACTTTGCCAATGTGTTCCCACTCAGAGATCCAGTGTTCCTGAGAATTCCCCCAGCACTGTGTATCTGTAGTACTTTTCCCTCTCCCAGCCTGTTTATCTCTCTCTTATGGCTATGCACCTCGGGTAGTCTTATGTCAGGATAAAATCAAGCTTCTCTCTCTGCAGCCCCAATGAGATGAGCTTTTCCCAGAGGAAAGAGGGAAGTGTCTTTTTTCCTGATCATTGGGTTTAGAGAAAGGCTTTGGCTTTCCCCACCCTCAAAACAGGGAACAGTCAAGGTATTGATGGTCCTTTCAGGCTATGATTTTGGATGTTCTTGCAGAAAGGAGCAGGACTGCATATGGGAAAGCATCTGTACCAGAACTCAGATATGGGTTGTGGCCACATAGTGATTCTAGCACTAACTAGCTACAGTCCCTTGAGCAAACTATTCCCATTTCAGGCCTCCATTTCCTGTTAGTGAAACAAGAGGGATAGTCCTCAGGATCTCCAAGGAATTGTTTGTTGTTGTTTTAAAATTCTAGATAGTATTTAAATTTTAATACTGAAGAAAAATAAATGAAATGTCTTCTGGATTTATTTTTAATAAGTAGTTCATGGCCAAGACTATTCACTGAAATGAATGGCTCATTTAGGGAAGTACTTTTAAATATTCTATTGGATTAAATTTTAGTTGAAATGTTTTATTTTCACTGTGTCCTCTGTAATGAATTTCGGCTTGTCTCTCAGCTGGTCTAACAAAATTAAGTGATAACAGAATGGATACGAATAGATACTGTGTGTTATGAATCAATCAGTCAGATCTCCAAGGGAAAACATTGTAGAAAAAAAAATTTATCCCTGTAAAAGAACTAGATTATGCCTGACAAAAATATATCATACTCTTTATTATTGCTGTTTTGTTCCACAGGTGTGAATAAACCTGGAAAGCATAAACATTTGGAAGTTATTGAAATTTATTGAAAATCTAGTTCAAAACCCCACCCCTCTTTTGTTCCTATCCAAAATATAGAATTGTTATAGTTGGCTGGAGTCTTTCTTATATCTCAATGGTGTAATTTCCTGACATGTGCAAAAATTGCATGGGTAGGATCTAAGAATAATAAGCCGTTAAACAGCAATTTTACAAGCCTTTATGATGAAATATAGACAAAGGGATATGTGTGTCATGGAAGTCTTCAATGATTAATAAGGAAATAATTTTACTGACAGCAGGTGTTTTGATTAACAAATGAATTTATAGCATAATAAAGAATGGCATGAAGGATCATATTGCCTTTCAAAAAAGATGATAGAATTTTTTGAGGGAATGGCTATTCCCCCCCTTGTAAAAATTACAGATATTTATTGTAGAATTTGTAAAGAGCAAAGGAAATAGAAATCACACTATTAAGATAACTGTTATTTCATCATTATCCTTGTTTGTATCTATATATGCATGCACTTGTGCTTCATTTTTGTGGTGTGCTCTATTATTCACTTTTCACAAGGTCAGTTGGTAATAAAGCATGAGAGGAGATTGGTCAGCATAAATACTTAGTTATATTCTTCCCAGTTGGACTGATTGGATTTTAATTCATGCTAACATAATAGTAGTTATTCTATTCTTCATATATTGTCAACCTTCTCTCACTGGATTTTAATAGTACCAAGTGATTATGGTACTTCCAAGTATTGACCACTTAATATATTTTATATATGGGTTCACTTTAAAAACCTGTGTGGTTTAAAGAGGTGACTTTTTATCAGTTCCATTTCCTTTCTTCAAGTTGATCTGCCCAGTATTCTCATACCATAAGGAGATCCTGAAAGTAAAATACTAAACCTCAAATAGTGCTTTACACCCTTTGATGTCAGCAAATTTTTTCTTCTACCTAATTTCAATACCTTATGGCACAGTTTATCCCATTTCCTTTTAATTTTTCTTCAATGGAGATGGAGAACAGCTGGTCACTTTTTTGTCCAGTACCTCTCCATAATATACTAACAAGATCAAGTTGCCCTTTCACTCTCTCTTCATGTTAAATTTCTTCTTTTAGTACTTATATTGTACCATGAAAAGCTTGCTATGAAATCCACACTTAGTGCTGGGCATGTGGTTTGCATTCAATAAATAAATTTGATTGAATTAACTTTACTAATCACTTCCTAATCACTTCCTCCCCATTCAGTTCCATTTCTGTCTTTCTGTTTAATGCTACTTGCAAAGGTCTCTGTGTCCAGCTGGGAAAAGGAACTAAGCCTGTGGCTAAGACAACATATTACATCAACATTAGTAATGACTTGATCAAATTCTCCAGTTTATGTGTGGTAAGATAGGAAGTAAGTAGTAACACAGAACATCAGGTAGAATGAGTTTATCTCCTTTTAACTGATGTTTGTGTAGTTTATAACTTACAACGCATTTTTTGACTTAACAAGCATTTATTGAGGGTCTACTGTATGTTACTCAGTGGGTGAGGTGCTAGAGCTTCAGAGTCTCTTACCCTCAGAGAGCTCACATTGACATGTGAAATATAATCATGGCCCATTGGGATAAGCTTTTTAGTAGAAGAAAGGTCAAGGTGCAGTGATGGCAGTGAGGAGCACGTAATCATTCTGTCTGATGATCACAAGAGACGAAGGAAAAGTGGTTGACTAGGATTCTAGTCCAACATCTAAGGTATAATTTATTTAGTTATGTGGTTCCATTCTCCCCATCTGGAGAGTGGGCACTAGATACTCCATTTTGGAAATCCTAACACATGTTAATCACTAGCAACAGTGTTGGATGTGAAGAGAGAAGCAATTTTAGATGTAGTTGAGAAGTAGGAGCCTTTTCTTACAGGACACTGAGAAATAAAAGTTGGAAACTTTTATGTTAGGAAAATAACTGAGTGTAGTTAGAGGGTGAAATAGGAGAATGGATGATGGCCTGGAAAAAGGCTGGAAAGGTATTGGGGAAGGAACCCCAGGAGAGATTTAGAGAATAGGAAGTTATATGGACCAAAATATGTGACAAATAGAGGTGATAAAAGAAGGCCACCTCTTAGGTGAAACCCAACTTCCTGTGTGTAGATCATGTTGCCATGAATTCTGAGTGAGACCAAGGTGAGATAATAATAGGTTGAGTGGCCACCTGCAGACATTTGGAGAGTGGTTTGTCAGATGTGTAGTCAGCATTATTGGAGACAGAAAATGTATTTGTCATTGGGGACACCATCTGCATCAAGGGTTGGCAAATATTTTCTGTAAAGTGTAAGATACAAGACATTCGCTTTCTAGTTTCTCTGCAACTAAACTTTGTTATTACTCAAAAGCAACCATGGATGATACATAAGTTAATGAAAGTGACTGTGTTACAAACAGCCTAGTAGAGTCCAAAGGCACCTGGAGTAAATGGTAGGCTGGGACTTAAATGCTCATGTCCCAGAGACTTGTCACAATCATGGTAGCACTGGCTACAAATTTTGACCTCCCTCTTGTGTTTGATCATACTGTTTCTGCCTTTTTTTCCCACTCTTTTTTTTTCCTGATAGTTAACCTTTTTTTTAAAGAAGGTTGTAGGACTGAGGAATTGTGTTATATCCTGTACTCTAATTCTGAGGTCTACCTGGCATATGAACTTAGCAGTAGGAAATGATTAAAATGTGTTGTGATAGGAGGGAGGTAGGAGAGGGCAATCAGGAGGAACACAGAGTAGGAAGTAGAAAAGGGTTTTGTGGTGAAGAGTGGGAAGGAAACTAGGCCTGGAGGCCCCTTGAATGTGTCTGTGTACCCTAAACACATCTGTTTTCAGCTGGCTTGCTTCTGCTAACAGTTTCTCAATTTTCATATGTAAGAACTACAGGCAAAATGAATAGAATCAACGGTGCATGCCACTTGGATAACAGCCAGCTTTTATTTTAGGCTGACAACTTTTTAGATGTAATACAAGATTCATAGTTGTTTGTTTCTTCTAATGAGGTGGCAAGATAAGGCTGCATCTGTTACAGCTGTATATCTGAACATTGGTTTCCTTTTTAAAAAGAAATAGGAAAACATACACATTTCAGTGTCTAAAAATGCAGTTTAAAATATTGAGCTAGTAATTGGACCTTTTGTAAGTAAACTTTTGTTACCTTTTGGTGAGTGCAGGAGGGAAGCATTATGAAAGAGAGATTGGCATGTGAAATCAGGGAGTAAATGCCCTTCCTCCGCTCCTGAATTTCTGGAGCAGGAGTCACCATATGCATTTGAGGAGGGGAAAAAATTAACTGGCGTTGAAAATTTCTGTACGGTCCCTTCTGGGTCAGAGGACAGATTCTGTAACTCCAGCCGTCAATAACACCGGTTAATACAGGTCCCAAGGTATCTTAGCAACACCATCAGGGCGGTACTGGGAGCAGCCAATGCTTGTTCACAAGTGGCTGTCTGCACACTCTACCTAACCCTAACTCCTTCTTTAGACTAAAGGAGCTGAGCTTGTTGACCTTATGTTTGCAGTAGACATTTTTGTCTCCCTTAGTCAAACTGTTCTGAAGCTGGAACAGAAGCAGAAAGGCTTAAAGAGTGAACTTGAACTTGCTTACTATATAAACTAGAGACGAGGAAAGAGCAGCCTTGATATAGTGTAAAAAAAGTTTTTCTTTTTCATTTTCTTTTTTTCCCCCTTGTAGAACTTCTTGACTCTGTTCCATTGCAAAGTAAATTCAGTTTGGTTTGGAGAAGAGCCACACAGATGGAAAATAGTTGAAAGACAGTAAATAAAATGTAACATAAATGGCAGGTTTACGCTTGTAGCTTCATGTTATGGGGGCTTGTATGCTGTATCCCATTTTATTTAAGGAAGAATAAACTTCATGTTCATGAAGTTGGCAGATGATCCTGAATCAGGGAGATTTAAGAAATCTGGAAGGACAGGAATATTATAATTATACCTTAAGGAGATTAGAAATATAGACAGGAAATAACTAAATGAGATACAGCTTGAAAAATGTACACTAATGCAGCTGAGGGAAAATAATGTAAAATGCAGGATTCAAGTAAACAGAATACATGTGTTCCAAAATGCCAAAAAATAGCAATATTTGGAAGTATCTACTGGACCCTGTAAGACATTCCAATAGACTGACCATGAGGGCCCACCTACATTGTTATTTCAATAAAGAAATGATTTATTTTGCAGGAAGGTGGCTAGTATTGCTTATTTTAGTTTCCATAATTTTGCTGTTTACAAGTAAATTTGAAGGCGGTAAGTGAAGGTACTTGGAGGATGGGAATATAAAAAGACACCAGAAAGATGTGAATTGTGTTCGGTAGTGTTGTATGTCATTATAGATTGACTCAATGGCCATTGGAGGCAAAATCAATAGGGAGAAGATACAAGGAGGAGGAAGAAGTTTAAGATGATTCCATCACTGGGACTTGGTGGAGTGGTGGCCGTTGTCACCAACTAGAAGAGGGATGATATGAGGAAAGTCAGAGTGGAAAGGAAAGATCATGGACTGCTTATTTGTTGAATACAGAAGCTAAAGGGATATTTAAGTGTAGGAGTTTCTAGTATACAAAGAAGATACTTAGGTCTGACTGGGTTAGTCTGTAACCTAAACTGATCTGCTACGGACTGACAGGAAACATCAATGTGTGGCCACTGGTTCTTTATCCCAGAAGGCTAAAAAATGTGAGATTCTTATAAGACACCTTGATAAGAAAAAAAAAAAGCACTCATTTAAGCATTCTTTACTATTGAAAGACTGTGTTTATACACAACATTTCTTAAATGTAGCCATGGTATTTTAAATCAGGACATTTAAAAATTCATAGTTTTAAAGAATCACATAAGAAAATAACTATTTTAAGAATTTATATGTATCATCATATTTTAGTTCTATAGGAAAAATCTTTGAAAAATAGTTTAAAAATCAACAGTTCTAGAAAATAATGAAAATTTTGATGATGTACCAATAAACCTGGCATTCAAGGATGTCGATGGTATGTGATGTTGACATCAGATTGCTGCTTAGTTTCTTTCAATACTGTAATCAATAATATCCTTTGATCTGACTTGGCAACTAATGAGCAGAGTATCTGGAATAGAAGTGTGCCTAAAGATAGATGAAACACACACTCACATAAAATTTTAGTTCTTAAATCTTAGGAAAGTTGAATTGCTGATTTTTAATCTAAATGCGTCTTTGCAAAGTGAATTTTCAATGGCATAGCATTTGCAGAGAGGTGCTAGGCGCATAAGTTGGAGGGTTGTGTTTTGAGACTGGGTCTGCCCCTTCAGATGTATGTACTTCTACAAGGCTCTAAAGAAGCCTTAGCCTGTGTCCAGGATGTCCGAGGGCTTTGACCTGTCTGTCCTCTTCTCTGTCCTCATTGTAGACTTACAGGAAGTGCTGCTATCTATTGATGGAAAGCCCAACAATCTTCTTTATAATTGTTCCTAAGAGTCAAATTCCTTATTTTGCATATGAGGTATGTAAGAGGTGATACTGTATAAAGAGCATTTTTTTCAATTATAGCAAGTATTTTTTATTGAGATATAATTGACATATAGCATCATGCAAATTTAAGTCACACATATTGATTTAATACATTCACATATTGCAGTATGATTACCACTTTAGCATTAGCTAACACCTTTATCACATCATGTAAGTATTTACTTTTGTTGTGAGAATATTTAACATTTAGTCCCTTGGCAACCTCTAAGTATAAAATAACAGTATTGCCTTTACTTTTTTTTTTTTTTTAGCTAAAGTATATGATTCAGCAAAATATAGGATCTCATGTCTTCAGATGCATGTGACCACACCACTCAGAGTCAGCAAAGACTGTGCCCAAAGCAGTTAACAAATAGGGACACACGTGTGTTTCATCATAAAGTGTTATGACAAGTGAGGAACTAATTAGAAATAGAGACTCTGAGACTCTGAGCTGCTCAGTTATTTCCTGCTTCCTCGCTGTCCTTAGTTTCTCACCTATGGACATGCTTTAAGTTTCAGCATATTTGACAATTGAATCTTGAATCCTCCCTGCTCTGTTTTTGGTACCAAAATATTTTGGATCTCTTGTTCTGAGGACTATGCACTAGTAACTCATAACCAGAAATTTTTCAAGTAGGCAGTAGAAGCAGTAACTTGGAAATACCCTTACTAAGTTTAAAAGAAGGTCACTGCTGCTCCTTAGATCTTAAGGCTAGGGAATGCAGAACAATGTTTAGTGCACATAAAGGTGAGGGCACTCTTGTAAAGGTCAGGCCTTCCTGAGGGAGCCAGGTTCCAGGTTTGTAGGTGGAGGATTTTTGAAGAAGTGGAAGATGTAGGATATTATGGATTGGGTTATATGCCTCTCCCCACAATTTTTCAATTGAAGGCATAATCCCTAGTACCTTATGTTGAAGGCCTAACCCCCAGCCCCCCAGAAAATGATTTCAACTGGATATAGGGCAATTTCAGATGTAATTAGTTAAATTAAGATTAAGTTGTTGGGGTGGGCATTCCAGTGTTATTGGTGTCCTTGTATAGAGGGGAAAATTGGATATAAATGGGCACACAGGGAGAATGCTATCTGAAGATGAAGACAGAGATAGAGGTAATGCTTCTGCAAGCCAAAGGAGGCTGGAGATTGCCTGTAAACCACCAGAAACTAAGAGGCCTGAGAGTCTCAGTACCCTCAGAAGAAACCAACCAATAACTTGATCTGTAACTTCTAGCCTCCCGAACTGTGAGGCAATAAATTTCTGTTGTTTAAGCCACACAAGTTCATGGCACTTTGTTGCAGCAGCCCTGGGAGACTAATACAAGAGGAGATAGGATCAGGAAGGAGAAATTCTTACAGAATTCTATCAGAGCTAGAGAAGAGATGGTCAAGGGGGAAGGGCGCAAGGAATGAGCTTGAGGAGATAACAGGATTTTTTTTCCATTGTGGGTGGTCATAAAGCTGAGAATTTAACTTTCCTTTTGCATAGGGATTTACTAGTCACATTTTTCATTTGTAATGGTGATGTTGCATCAGATTCTGGCATATGTTGGGCTGGAAAAGCTTAAAGAGATATTAGACAAATGTGTCTTGAGGTGTCAAGCAGCACCATTGAAAAGAGTTCTGCAGTGATTTGTTCTGAAGCTTTCAACAAGTTGATCAGTTTCATCCACTTCACCTGTTGCGGAGTTTTTCTTAACCTTAGAAAGAATGCTAATTAGTTATGAAAACCTATATTGATGAATGAGGTGAAGTCCCTCTGAGGAACGTGCATACTATCACTTAACAGTTGAGTTTTTCATTGATGGAATGTCCTTGGAAAGAGTATTTTAGGCTATAAGGAAAGTATTTTGAAATGTTGTAGGATGTAAGTTAATCCTGTGACTAAATCTATTACTTATGAAAGAAAAAGTATATAGTGTCTTTTAGTATAGCAAAAGCATTTAAAGCCATCAATTGTCTTCTATTGAGGATCTGGTTTAGTAATTTTTACAAACTAACATCTTTCCATATGTGCCTTGATCGTGTAAGGGGGAAAACACTGAAATCCATTTACCCTAACTATGAATTTTGTTAGACAATTGCCCAATTCTTTCCAGTTTCTCAGCTTATAAACCAATATGAATGCAGATTTTATTTAATCCAGAAACTATAGGTAGAGTATTTTTTTTCTTTGTTATCGCCTATTTTGTCACTAGTAAAATAAACTGTGATACATGCCTCTGCCCTCTTGCTCTTTCTTCCTCACATATGTGTGTATGTCACTCAAATATGAAGGTTTAGGGAATCAGAAATGTTCCTGGGAGAAGTTTTTGAACATTTCATTTAGAATGGGTTTTCCTTTGCCCTTTCAAAGACTAAGATATGGGACACTCTGAGAGAACTTAATTTTTATAAACACGATTCTGTACTTTGAGATGATGAGATCATTTCACTTCCATCAGTGATATTAATAATTGGGAAGGAATAGTGGGCTGTTAACTGCACTGAAAATCCATATGGCACTATGAATCCTACCTAAACTATGTCCTTATTATGTAACCTTGGTCAGAAATCTCAAAAGTCACTATAGTAACAGTGTGGTGGCAATGTTTGTAATAAAAAGCTCATTTCAAGGCCTGCTGCTGTTAAATTAACATTCATTCATGCAGAGAGAAAAACTGGAATTTCCTTATCTTGCTAATTAGACACAGGTTAAATTTTCAGAGGAAAGGGCTTGGGTATTTTTTTCAGAAAATATGGCCACATGCCCTGAAGACAATAAAAGGGAAATTATGTCAGAAAGAGAGACAAATACTTTAAATACGATCTCACTTACATCAAACCTAGAAAAGCTAAACTCAGACAGAGACTAGAATGGTGATGACCAGGGCCTAAGTGTAGGGGAAACGGAAGGTGTTACTCAAAGATACAAACTTCCATTTATGAATAAGCGCTAGGAACAGAATGGTGATTATAGTTAATAATGCTATATTGTAGATTTGAAAGGTGCTAAGAGAATAAATTTTAGATGTTAATTTCGCACATAAAATAACATAATTGCATGTGATGTGATGCAGGTGTTAGCCAATGCTATGGTGGTCATCATTTCACAACATCTAAGTTTATCCAGTCAACACATTGTGCACCATAACTGTGCACTATCTAATATGTCAAATTATATCCCAGTAAAGCTGAGGCAAGGGAGAGGGAAATTAACTCCTTCTGAAAAATTGCAGTGAGTATATCTGGTCATGTTACATGATTGTTACATGATCGAGAGGGGTCTGTAGGAGTGTTGGTGTAGGGACCCAGCTGTCCTGATTTGCCTTTGGAATTGGGGGAATTAGGTGGATATAATGATGGTGTATAATTCACTTTCCCACTTGTTTTCATGAGACTTTTTGTTCTTTGTGCTGCAAGCCAGTTGATGTCAGCGAGAAGTGGCATGCTCCATGATAGGCGAGTCAGCCTAGAATTTGAAGACAATTAAAATTAAGTTACCTTTATTTATCCTGTTTTGGCTCAAAAAACAACATGGCATGCTTGCATTTGATTTGGCATCATTTTCAGAATTATCTAATGAGGACTTTGAATATTTCATTTGCTAGGCCTTAGTCTGTTTACATTCTGGACTATATATCTGTTTTGTGACTAAGATGGAATTTTCCTGGTGGCTGGGGATGCATTGGAGTGTTGTCATGTAAAATAAAATTGAATTCAGTCAAGATACGATCAATACAAAAGGAGGGTAGTATTTAGGGAATGGCAATAACGATTGAATGAATGAAAACAGCATCAGGGTTAATTTTCAATGTTAATAGACCTTTATTGCTTATTATTGCTTATTATTTTGTTCAATAAGGTTAGTGTTAATAAACCAAGACAACTGAGTTTCATCTTCCAGTTTAGTTTCCTAGGAATGCAATATATTTTTGGTGCCTAGAGGAAATTTTAGCAAAAGAGAAATGGTGTAAATGCAGATCTTCCTGTATCTGACAGAATCTGACAGCTAAGGATGACGCTCACTAAACCCTACCACTTTGATGCCCTGTGTTGTTTTCACCATAGTCTGGATGTTTTTTGGCGCTCACTTAATTCTTTGGTGAGCCTTTATAGAAACACCATTCTTTACTAAAGAGATCCTTTATTGCAAATAATGCTTTTAGGAAAAAAAAACTTTAAAATCCAGATAACAAAATTCATACTAATCACTTACCAACTGAAATTGGCATGCTTAATATCATTCTCAATGAAATAATATTAAAGTGTTAAAATCTAGAAGCAAAACTCCAGTGAGGAAGATGTGTTCAGTGCTTTCATCTGCCTGTAGGATTTTGTACATAAACTCAAAGGAGATGGATGAGCTAGTTCAGTCATCACATTGGTTATCTAACTTGAGAATGAGTGATGTTAGTATATAGGCGAATAAAGTTCATTAGAAAGAAACTGTTAAAAGAATTTGAATTTGGACTTAAAAGGACTTTTTGTACATGTGAGAGTCTCTTTTTGTAGGAAAACATTTGAGATCACTTTATGTATTGGTACTATGTGGAATTGTATTATAATCAGAAAAAGTTTAACCCAGGTTGAATTTATTATCTTCCCTGCTTATTTGCTAGAAATATATAATCAGATACTGAACGGAAACTTATCACCATGTTCTTGTCCCTGGACAGGCATCATATATTGCCTCAATAGCAAGTAGCAACAAAGCATTTCTTCAGTAGCCAACAATCTGACAACTCTAGCTAAAGAGCATTTGGCAAGAAGAACACTTAAGACTTAACTGAATAAATAGGTTAAAGTGAAAGTCTAGTTTACAACCAGTCAAAATCAATGTGGAATCACTCATAGGTATTTCTTAATTTTATATTTTAAACACTGAAGTATCATCTCTAGTTTTTCTGCCTATGCTTTCAATATGCCCCTGTGATCAGAGCCTCTTGGAACATGGTTAGCCCCATTCTGGGGGATCCCAGAGCCCAGTAAGGATCAAGCTGGCTTTGTGCTGTGTTCCTCTGCTTCCTCTGTAAAATGCGACTTATTTTCCTCTGTATTTCCTGATCACACTCAAGAATTTTAAAATTAGATTTTAACAAGGGAAGATGTCATCTGTTAAAAAGACTTAGAATAGCAAATTGCTGTTTTTCTGTATACATGTCAAAGATCAGAAATAGGGATCAGCAGAAACTTATGTCCACGTCATCCATTAGCAGTAATTTATTCACCAGTAATAAGGACTGGAGCCCAGTAGGGCAGATTGCTTGAGAGGAAAACATGCTTTATGTCCATAATTTTGGACTCATGTATCTTCATAAAAGGAAAAGAATAGTGCGAAGGTCAGTATTAGAGTCAATTTTCAGCGATGCATTCCCAAATTCTTGTGGTCATATAAGAGTTTAAAAATATAAAGGGATTCAATTATAATTTTTTTGGCAGAAGCAGCAAAGGGTATCATAATGTCTACCACATACCAAAGAACGTTTGCAGAAAAATCTCTGCCCTTAAGGCTGCTTATGAAGGGGCCCTTATGGTGCATAGAGATCTGGGCAGAAATAGAGGGGCCTGAGACTCAAGCACAGTGCTGCATTAGCCACACGGGCATGTATTCTAAGAAGAGTCTAGCAGAAAGTAGAATAGTACGTGTTGAGGGGGGCAATCTGGGCGAGAGTAAAGATTTGTGTTTTATATATATTGTTTCATTTAGTATTAAAATCTCATAAGGCATACATCCTATTCATCATTAGGAGAGAGTAGCATACTCCTGAAATAGATGAGTAATGTTAAAATAATATTGAATTACCTAAGATGGGTTGAAATGGTTCCTTGGGCATATAAAATGAACTAATTTTGACTTTACATTAAGCTTTAATTCCTAGCTGACTTTAGTTGCTTTTCTACCAATGTATAAATTTGTTTTATTACAAAAAAGTTCATTGAGTTTTAAAAAGTTAATTTAGAAAATCTACCTTTTGGAGTTCATTTGGATTTGGGAATCAATTTAAATTCCAATTAAAAAAAAACAAACAAGTAGAGATACATGTACAACTGTATTTGTTTTCAAAAGGATATATAGGGATAGTCTTGAACATGGTGAATGGGCCACATGGTTTAAGAAAATTTCACTCATTGTAGAAAAATGATTTTTGATGAAAGGAGGTGCTAAGATTTTTTCCCAAGGCTTTTTCACGTTGAAGATCTTTCAGCAAAATGGTCAGAGTTCCGCCAGACTGTTTTGAAGGTTCTTTAGAACTGACCTGGTTTTTCTCCTTACTACACATCTGAATTTTCTTAAGCTTTTGGAACTTTTTTCTACTTTAAATGTTATATAAACTCTCTGGTTTGACCATTGAATGAAATGTTATGACATTTAAGGGGGAAAAATCCTATAAGCATTAATCAATGTAAGATATTTGTTGCTTTTTCATTCGACCCCATCCAGCTTTCATCCTGACATACACCATCCTGAGGCAGCCCTGCTTGTTTAATTGTTTAGTACAGAACGTGGTTTGATCTCTTTCTTGTGCTTTCAGTACTGGTAAATTAATCAAAAGAAGTTACTGCTCTGCTGGGCATTAGCATGGGTTTAGATGTTTCTGCTTCAGGGCCTGTTCATCAACTAAAATGCTTTTAAGCCCCAAATGGAGAGTAAACAGTCTTGCGGTGGCCTCTTTGAGGTGAGCCATTACTTGTGACCTGCTTACATTCGGGAAGGGGCCTGTTTGTATTAGCAGTTATTCTGGTTTGGCTTATAGCATCTTCACATGTTTTTTCCCCTGTTCAATTTTAATGTTTTTTTTTTTTTTTTGTATCTGTGAAGAACTATCCATGCCATCACTGCGTGCATGCCATAGACATTTCAGTAATAATACACGAAGGTCGAAATAGAGGAACCCAGTTTGGTCCTATGCCAAAACTTTAATAAATTTGAAAGCTAAAATATGTATGGCAACCAATGTTGTTGTTGTCGTTCGAGGGCAATGAAGTTATGACACCACTTGAGGCACAAGTTGTAAGTGTAGTTTTATTAACCTGGGATTATGGGTCTTTTGGTTTGATCATGTCTTCTCATGGTTAAATGTTGACACTTATTATCACTGGCACTGCTTGTGCAAGTGTTGTGCTGGGCACTGGGGATACAAAAGAAAACGACCTTTGCCTTTTAGGAATTAGTCCTGTGAAGAAAACAGACATGTAAATGATCATTTCAGGGTCATCATTCAGGGTAAGTATTCTGATTACGGTATTTACCAGGGGACAGAGGAAGCATAAAGGAGCTTGGCAAAAGAAAAATGCTGGATGGTTTCCCCCTAGGGAGAATATAAGGGAACCAAATAAGGATAGTAATAATAATACAACAAAAACAGAAAGACAAGGACAAATTGGGGACACTTGGTGGGGAGGGGGGAGGAAGAGGGTTGAGGGCAGATAAGAGCACAAGGAACTCCTAGGGGGGAACCATCCAGTATTTTTCTTTTGCCTTCTAACTTATTTCACTGAGCATAATCCCTTCCAGCTCCATACATGTTCCAGTGAATGACTCTAGTTTATCTTTTTTGATTGCTGAATAGTATTCCACTGCGTATATGTACCACATCTCTAGGAGGAATATAAGGGGACCAAATAAGGATCAAGGAAAAAAATAACAACAACAACAATAATAATAACACAACAAAAACAAAAATACGAGGACAAATTGGGGACACTTGGTGGGGGGGGAGGGAGAGGTTGAGGGCAGATAAGAGCACAAGGGACTGAGATGATGGTGCACTGGTGAAATGGTGATGAGGAATCCATGGGGATTACAACTGATGTCAAATATATATAAATAAAGAAGGAAAGTAAAAAAAAAAAAAGGAGCATGACAAAGCTTTATGCTGGTGAGGTAGAGGGAGGGCCTGATTTGGGCAGAAGCATCAGGGAGAGCCTCTTCCAAGGAGAAGTTAACGTTAGAACCAGTCTTCAGAATGGAGACTGAGAGGAGACAGAAAGTCAGGGTGTCGGAAGAGGAGATTTTGTCAGGAGAAAAGCCAAGGCAACAGGCACACATGTAGGCGGTGGATGTGGATGACAAGGATGCATTATCACAGGGAGGTGGCATCAGGCAGGCAATGCTCAGAGAACCTATTTTTTGAAATTAATATGTTATTTAATATAGTGGTCTTAATTTAGAGAAATAAAGGGGAAACTATGTATTTGAAATGTTAGTTTTAATTTGCAGCCCAAGTGTAGAAGAGACTCAGATAAAATAAAAAATATAACAATAAAAGGAAAATAGGCCATATATTGATATAACACATAATACTCTCTTCAGTTTAATTACAATCATATATGTCTTATTGATGTATGATTAATATACAAAAGCTGCACGTGTTTAGTGTGTACAGTTTGATGAGGCAGGACATATGCAAACACCATGAATTGTCACCACAGTCGAGGTAATAGAATGTCCATCGCATCCAAAATGTGACCAGGAAGCCTCTTGAATGGTGATCTACCAGGTAAAGACTTGTTTTTGGAGGGGAACCAATGTGCATTTAGGAGGGTGCAGTGGGCAAATTGGTCTTGCGAGCTTCGCAAGGTGTCCATGTAGACAAAGGAGTAGTGCTCATCAATGTATTTGTTCAGATCTTCTTTAAAAGTAAAATGGGAAAGTTCTAATTATTATTGAGGAGAATGAATTATTTAACATACCTGAGATAATATCTCCTTAGTTTCTGATCATTGACAGCAAAGTCTACTTTAGAAATGATTATTTGCATGTCAAGAGTTCCTACTTGTATATATAAGATTTCTATTTTGAAAGAGTTGCTTGCAGGAAAGAAAAGAAATCCTTTTGGGATTACTTTGATAGTTCAGAGAAGTAACAAAGTAGCAAGATATCCTTTATTTAAAACCTAAGAATTTGTTTCTCCAGGGTATAAAATTGTAATAACTTTTTTTTTTTTTTAAGGTAAAGGTGTTTTGACACTGCATATGATTCAGAGATAGAGGATCAGGATTCTTTAGATTCATGTCACCTCACCACACCTGCAGCCAAGTCACCCATAGTCTTCCAAGATAGGCCCCTGTGTCCCCTCCATATCCATCTGTGCACCCCCCCCCCTTATCTGTTAGCCTTAGTTCTACATTCAGACTTCTAAGGGTGGTTATTGATTGGGTCCTCTCTGATCCTTTGTTTTATTTCTCCATATACTGCCTGTAAGTGAAACCATCCATTGTTTGACTTTTTTTACTTAGCATAGTCCCCTCCAGCTCCATTTGTGTTGTTGCAAGTGGAAAGAATTCATCCTTTTAAAAAATAATTGAGAAGTAGCCCATTGCATATATATACCACATCTTCCTAATTCACTCATTTGTCCTTGGAGATTTAGGTCGATTCCATTAACTTCATAATTATAAATAATGTTGAAATGATAAGAGCTGTGCATATATGCCTTTGAGCTAGAGTTTATGCATTCTTCAGCTGGATACCTAGCAACAGAATTGCTGAATCATATGGTAGATTTATTATTTGTGTTTTGAAAAGCCGCCATACTCTTTTTCCATAGTCTACATGCCTACCAATAAGGGTTTCCTTTCTTCCACATTCTCACTAATACTTGTCTGGTCTTTTTGATATGGGCCATTCTCAGGGTATGAGATGGTATCTCATTGTGGTTTTTATTTGCATTTCCCTTGAGATATAAAGTCTTCCCTCTAAGTACTGCTTTTGTAGCATCCTGTAGATTCTGGATGATCGTGTCTTTATTTTCATCTTTCTCCAGGTATTACATATTTGATTCACTCATTACCCCAACAGTCAATCAGTACTATGTTGCTCAATCTCCACATTACTAGAGGTTTTTCCTGCTTTGTGTCTGTGTTGATAACTAGTTTGATATCATTATATTAGAGAAGACACTTGATATAATTTCAGTCTTCCTGAATTTATTCAATATATTGACACATTTTTTGTGATGGTCAGCATTTTGGTATGCAGTGTCTTATAAGTGTCTAGTAAGTCCATGGTGTCTAATTCCTTGTTTAAGGCTCTTGCTTCCTTGTTGATTTTCTGTCTGATTTCTAGTCTTCTATCTGGATATGTCCACTGGTTAAAATATAGGATGCTAATTTCCCCTATTGCTGCCAATGTGTGGTTTACAATTTGATAATAGTTACCTATTTTCATGTTTCTTCATTTGGTCCATAAATTTCTATGGGTGTTATAGCATCCTATTGTATTGATCCTTTAATAATTATATAATATCCATCTCTGTATCTTAATACCTGTTTTAGGTACAAGTCTATTTATCTTATAAATATGGTTGTCCCTGCTTTTTTGTAGATCTCGTTTTCCACCTGTTTATTTTGAATTTATGTTTATCTTTGAAACTCAAATGGGTCTCCTGGAGACAGCAGAAAATTGGGTTTTATTTCTGATCTGACCAGCTATTCTCTGCATTTTTAGTGGTGAATTTAGTGTACTTATAATTAGGATGATTCTTGATATATGAGAATTTTTTTATTAAAGATTTTTTTAAATTTATGCATATAAGAGCATATAAGTACAGGCCAGAGGTGCAAGAGCAGAGACCGAGTGGGGAGCAGAAGAGGCAGAGCCACTGAAATACACTGCTAAGGGGAACAGTGGACGAAGCAGGAGAGGTCTACTGTGCCGTGTGGATCCCCTCCCTGGCTGGGATCAAACTCATGCTCTGTGCCACGGATGCTTCACAGTGCGTCGCTCAACCTGCTGTGCCACCAGGGAGGCCCTATATGAGAATTTTTTTATTGCCACTTTTTATTTAGTTTTTCAGTTCTGTCTGTCTCTTCATGTATATGAGTGTTTCTATAGTACATACCAAAAACCAGGTGCTACTCTACGTATAGTATTATAACTTCTTATCTTCATTAAGCAGTATCTAGTGAACATATGTCCATATTCTAAGTTAACCTATCTTAGATCTGTAGCATTTTCAATGGCATGGCGCTATGAGCAATGCTTTAGAAACTGTGCTTTTACCTGTGACTTTGACAGCTTATTCACTTACTTTCTTACCATGAATTCCTGAAATTAAGTTGCCCACTTAGAAATTATGTATTTTGGGTCTCCCTGGTGGCGCAGTGGGTTAAGCAACACACTATGAAGCAAACCACAGCCACTGCAGCACAAGTTTGATCCCTGCTGCCAGCCAGGGAGGGGACCCACATGGCACAGGCAGACCTCTCCTGCTGTGCCCGCTGCTCCCCTCGGCAGTGTGTTTCAGTCAGTCTGACTGTTCTGCTCCCTGCTCTGTCTCTGGTGAATCCTCTCACCACCCTGGACTCTGGCCTGTACCCCAGCTCTTGTATGTATAAATAAATAAATCTTTAAAAAAAAAGAAATTATGTATTTTTCCATTGGTAATATTTTAAACTTTTGTTTACCCACGTATCAACAATATGCACATTAAGTCTTTATATTTGACAAACTCAGGTGTTCCTTCCCTGAGCTGCTCTTTCGCCAGTTTGGCTCACCACCTCTTTACATTGTTTCAAAACTAGCTCAGAGAATGATTTTAGGAATTATTTTTCTATTCCTTTTCTTTACTCACCATCCTTCACTGTATCGTTGTTTGAACTGTTATGTTCTAGCAGTCTTCACTTTCTGCCTTGCTTGAATTGTTTGTAACAGGTCCTCTTTATCTTATTAGAGTGAGGAATGCGGGGGTTGGCAGGGACAGGTTATGGGTCATTTTGAAAGAAGGGCTGGTAGACTTAGCCAGGTAGAGTAGTGGACTTGAGCTACCAATGCCAGAGAAAGGCTAGCCTGACAGGCCACAGCACTTATAAGAACAAATTGCTCACTCTATGAGAAAAACAAAAACAAACAAAAAAAACATGTAAAGCTGGAAAGTGGCCTTGCAAACAGATTTGGATGAGGCACACTGGGAGCCTACAACCTGAGCGATGACATTCCTAGTATTTGGACCCGTAGCTTCCTCTTTGACTTAACCTAAACACATTTACAAAACTATTTGTACCTCATTCAACACCCAGCTTACCACTGACTCATATGAATGTTGGCCAGACACTCTGGGTTGTGTGGTTATACTCTTCTCCATTCCTTTATTGAATACAATTCCCTCTTTGACTTTTTTTAGACAGTGGGGCAACCTCCTTCTAGTGCAGGAGGTTAGTTCATATATGTTTTCTGAATACCAACCTTGTAGCAGGCCTTGAGCACTGAGTTATACTGTGAAACAATGAACTTGGTACCAGCATTTGTGAGGGGAACCTTGAAGGGAAATTGTCATTGCAGAGGTGTTTCTCTCCATGTGTTTGATGTCCTTTCCTAGTTTCTCCTTTAAAGACATGTTGTCATGAAAATTGGGAACCCCATAGGAGTCACATGATAGTGGTCTGGAGTGAGACATTTCAGTGTGTCAAGGGTCCCTTTTTCTCCTGTTGTGCTGAGTGTGTGTGCATGCAAGAGGGAAACAACACCTGTGTCAAAACTTAGCCCCTAGAGTTAAGGAAGTCTGTTTCTGTAGTTAACATAGCATCTGGAAGAAATAGAAAATGGCTATTTCCTAATTACTATTAAAGTGTATTAAGCCAACATGTGTGTATATTTTTCTGCCCTTCATTCACTCAAAGACTGGAAGAGAAATTGCTCCCCTAGTATCATGTCTGTCAATTATTCCAAGAATTGCTGGGTGCACTGCAGATAGTATTTGACTCTGTTAAGATTGATAGTCTGCCTTATCACTGGAGGGCCTCAGAAGCTGAGGCTATCTCTACAAATCTAACTTAATTGCCTAATGCATTTATATTGGTTGACTAGTTTGCTGCAGTCTGCACAGCTGGATTGTTTGATATATTTTCTTTGTTCTGTTAATGACCTGAATGTCATAATATACTGATAAAGTCCCCAAATGTACAAAGAACACTGACAAAGAATATCAGTTTCTTATTAAAGTAACTGGCCCTGGCTTTTGCTTTGCTGCTCTCAGAATGTCCCTGAGTAAGTCATTCTAAGCAGCTCATTACCATGCTGTCTGCCCAGATCACAGGCCACTGTCTTTCCAGGAAGCAGTAGCTTTCTGTTTGCTTCTTATGAAAACATCGACTTTTAAACATTTTGAATTTAAAAAAAACCCTACTTTTTAAAAATTTTTACATTATGACTTAATGGATCGCAGCAAATCTCTTAGCTGTCACTCAAAACTATATTTTCAATAATGAATCCTTTCTTCTGAACAAAGTTAACAACTTCAATTTTAAAAGAATTCTACTTATTTGTAGCTTAAATAAAGCCTGGTGTAAATAGCAGCATCCCGGAGCATTGTCTGATGTCAAAAACGTAGGCAGAGTTGTCTTAACTTTTAAAATTTTTCAGATCAAATGTAAAGAGGAAATTCAATTTTAATTTAATTTTTCGTAATATTTAATTATCAACTCAGAGGTGGAGTTCTTTTTATTGATTTTTCATTTTTCATTGAAGTAGCATTTGTTTACATCAGTTTGTATTTTTAAGTTATATCTGTTTGGGGTGGAGGTGGTTTTAAGTTTAAACTTCTACAGATGTATATTTTCACACCAGTACCCACCCATCATGTTCCATTGGGTCCCATTTTTCCTCCACTTCTACCCTGCCACCCTCCCCTTCTGGTTGCCCCACTTCTGAAATCAGGTGTCAAGAGTTTATTAGTGTTTTTGTTTTAACTGACTCTTTGTTAGATATGCTTATATTCCATATGGAGGTGAGACATTTTTGTCACCTTTTGTCTTTCTCTTTCTGACTTATTTTGCTTAGTATTATCCTTTCCAGTTCCATTCATATTGTTGTAAATGACAAGAGTTCATTTTTTATGGTTGAGTAATATTCCATTATGTGTACTGATGTGTGTGTATGTATATGATCTAGTCTTTTGTCCTTGGGCACTTAGACTGTTCCCATAGCTTTGCAACTGTAAATAGGGTGGCAACGAACAATGGAGTGCATATATCTCTTTGAATTAGTGTTTTTATATTAGGGGGTAGATACCTAGAGTGGAATTGTTGGGTCAAATGTTAGGTCTATTTTTCAATATTTTGAGAAACTTCTATAGGAGCTGGGCCAATCTACATTCCCACCAATAATGTATGACGGTTCCTTTTTCTCCACCTCCTCATCAGCACTTGTTATTTCGGCCTTTTTTGATACGAGGCATTCTCATGGGTGTGAGATGGTATGCGTTTGGATCTGATTTGCATTTCCATGACTATAAATGATAATGAGAATTTTTTCATGTGCATATTGGCCATCTGTATGTCTTCTTTGGAAAACTGCCTATTTAGCTCTTCTGTCCATTTTTTATTTTTATTTACTGTGTAAATCTTTAGTTTGATATAGTTCCATTTGCTTTTGCTTCTCTTGCTGTTGAAGATCAATCACCAAAGATGTTTCTGAAACCAAAACTGTGGAGTGTTTTGCCTTTTTACCTTCAGTGCATTTTATAGTTTCAGAAATTATAACCATGTCTTTAATCCATCTTGAGTTAATTTTTGTGTAGGAAGTGGGATGGTGGTTCAATTTTCCCAGCACCATTTGTTGAAAAGTGTCTCCTTTGTCTATTGTATACTCTTGGCAATTTGTTATAAATTAACTGTCCGTATTTCTGGGCTTTGAATCCCATTTCATTGGCCTGTGTGTCTGTTTTCATTTCAGCACTCTACTGTTTTCATTATTATATCAATAGCTTTTTAGTATTTGAAGTCTTGGGGTAGGATACTGTCACTCTTTTTTTTGTCAGAATTGTTTTGGCTAGTTGGGGTCATTTGTGGTTCCATGTGGTTTTTTAGAATGCCATTGGAGTTTTTGTGAGGATTTTATTGAATTTTTATATTGCTTTGGGTTGGATAATTGTTTCAACAATGTTCTCCCAATCCCCTAGTGGGGAATGTCTTTCCATTGTTTTATGTCTCCTTATTTTTCTTTTAGTAATGTCTTACTATATTCATTGTTTAAGTTCTTCACCTCCTTTGTTAAGTTTACTTAAGAGTATTTAATTCTCTTTGTTGCATTGTGAATGGAATTGTTTTCTGGATTTCTTTCTCTTCTAACTTGTTTGCATATATAAACACAACTAATTTTTGCCTATTGATTTTGTACCCTATCACTTTACTGAGCTGATTTATTATTTCAAGTACCTTTTAGTGGAGTCTTTAGGGTCTTCCTATCATGTCATATGCAAATAATGAAAGTTTTACTTCTTTCTTAATTTGGATTTCTTTTATATCTTTCTCTTGCTTGATTGCTCTAGGTAGGATTTCTAATACTATGTTGAATAGTAGTGGTGACAGTTGATATCCTTGTCTTGTATCAGATCTTAGAGAAAAGCATTCAGCTTTCCACCATTGAGTATGATACTAGCTATGGTTTTGGGGTATATAACCATTATTATTGATTTTCAAACATTGAACCATCCCTGTGTCCCTGAATTAAGTCCCACTTGACGTATCCTTTTGATACATGTGATCCTTTTGATGTATTGTAAACTTAAGTTTGCTAAGATTTTGTTAAGGATTTTTGCATCTATTTTCTTTTTTTGGTGGTATCTTTGCCATGTGTTAGTATCAGAATGATGTTGGCTTCATAAAATGTATTTGGAAGCTTTCTCTCTTTATATATTTTTTGGACTAGTTTGAGTTAATTCATCCTTGACAGGTAGAACTCACTAGTGAAATATCTGGGCCAGGGCTTTTGTTCTTTGGGAGACTTTTGATTACTGTTTCAATTCCTTGCTTTTAATTGGTCTGTTCAAGTTTTCTTTTTCTTTCTGGTTCAGTTTTGGAGGGCTATAAGTTGCTACAAATTTTTCCATTTCTTCTAGGTTATTCATTTCTTGGCATATAAATGCTCCTAATAATCTCTTACAGTTGTCTGTATTTCTGTAATGTCTGTTGTAATTTCTCTTTTGTTCCTGATTCTCTTTATTAGATTTCCTCCCCTTTTTTCTTAGTCTACCTAGATATTTGTCTGTTTTGTTGACTATTTCACAGAGTTAGCTTTTGATTTCATTGAACTTTTGGACTGTCTTTTTGATTTCTAGTTCATTTATTTCTGTTCTGATTGTTATTGTCCCTTCCTTCTACTGGCTTTAGGTTTCATTTGTTTTTCTGTAATATTTTAAGGTGAGAGCTAAGGTTGCTTATTTAAGCTCTTATCCTTAAATTGCCTTTACTAAAATAGAGTTGTCTAGTCCTCAGAGTGTTTCTTCATTTTTTCTTTCATCGTATTCCTCTTTTTTTTCTACATAAGTCTTTTGTATATTATGATCCTCAAGGTCACTAACTTGGTCCTCTATTTGCTCTAGTCTGCTTTCATAGATAGCTGCAGAATTTTTTTGACACCTTTGTTAATCTTTTTGCATGTTGCAACTCCCTGTTTTCTTGTTTAAACTTCAGTTTCTAATTTCAGTTTATTAATTGCTTTTCTCAAGTCATTCATTTTTTTCTGCATTTCTCCTTAAAAATTCTGAATTCTTTGTCTGATAGGAAGATAAGCTCTTCTATGTCTTTGTGATTGATTTCTTAAGAGTTGTTTTCTCTTTGTGGTGACATTTTTCCTTGAGTTTTCAAATTGCCTTATTTTATGAGGGGGGGGTTGTTGTTGATAACAACAATGAGTGGTGGGCATATTCCTTCTCCCCACTCTCTCTGGGAAGCCTATGGTCTTGAAGTCCTCTAGTCCTCTGCAGAAAATTCTATGTATTTGACAGGGAATCATTTCCCTACTCTTGATCTAGACAAGAGTGTCCCTTGTTTGTGAGCACAGTCCAGAGCTTGTGCATGGAGGAGAGGGAGAGTGGTAGGTATGACACTAGTCTCTAGCAAGCCCACAGCCTAGAAGCCCACTATTGAAAAGTCTATTTGTGTGACATGCTCAGTGGTGGCCTCGATCAATCCATGAAGCAGAGCAGGTCACTGTGGCCTTCAGCCTCTGCCAGTGTGTAAGTGCAAACTAGAGGCTGTGTGGGTTGGGAGAAAGGGTAAGTGTCACTGATGCTCCTGGGATCCCAGAGACCATGCCATGTGACTCTCACCACTGCTGAACCTGTTCCTTAATCACTTGGGTGTCCCTTTTGTACTGTCAAAAAGGTTATGTTCTCCTGTGAATTATGCTCTCTCCTTCCCAGACCTTTCTACCCCGTCAGAGCCTGAGGGTTCCATGGGGGAAGGATCAATAGCCCTCCCGGTAAAGGGGAACTGATCCTGACTACTGTTTCTCAGTCTTTCCTTCCTTTTCCCATTGTTTCTGGCTCTTCTCCTTGCTTTGAAACCAGCCTTCACTTCCTCAGTTCCTTTCTAGATATGACCACTCCTCCAGGTATTTATCCTCAGTATTTCTGAGGGAAGCCACAACTCAAGGATCCTGTCTGCCCAACATCTTCCTGAGGTCTGGAGTGTTTTTTAGACTATTTCCCCCACATAGGGACAGATTATCTGTGACTTGTAGAAGAATAATTACAAATTTATTAGTATTTTACGCTTACTAGAAATGGTCATTTGTTGGTGTAGGTAGTTTTAGTTTTGACTTGTTATTTTAATTAGGATTTTTGTTTTATATTAATTTCTAACCTTTTTCTAGAAAGAGTAAAATTGATTATAGGCTTTCACTTGTATTAATTATATCCCAACTGGGTTGTTTATATTCTTTTGGTTTGATTTTGTCAAGGAGAGTGAAAGGGAAAGTGATTTTCAGCATATGACTGAAAAAGAATCACTCTTCTGGGCTTGATGGTGCTTGAAGTGATCATTCTTGTGATAGTTGCATTTTTGTATATGCTTGTAATTTATTCTAATGATCAGCTGACATTGTTTTAGTGCATGAGGAAAAATTGGGCTAATTGCGCAGTTGCAATCATTTAGAAAACCTCTGGTATATTACAGCTCCAACCTCAGAGACAGGGTTTTCCCAGTTTACCTTCCAACCTTACCCATTGTCAAAGCCACTGAGAGAGGTTTACTAATAGTGATGCCTTTCTTTCTTTATTTTTCATTTGCTCTCTGCTGTGAGGCACACTTTTTTTCTTATAGCATAGATATTAACTCCCATTATCCTCCAACCTTATATATAGACAGAATTAACAGTAACTGTTGTGTGTCAAGGACTTTGATGGATATATGAACAATGGAACTATGAAATGATAAACTTTACCCTCGAAGAACTTACGGTCTTGTTTGTATTATATATATTCATATTTCCTATGTATGAATATTAGTGTGAATATATTAGACAATGGATTGGTTTGTGAAAGAGCTCCATATAAAATTATACTTGGAAGCAATAAGCAATATAGAGTTTAAGAAAAGGGATGATAAATTCAAGCAGGAATACATTAACCAAAATTGTCTCTTCTGTTGGTTTCTATTCCATCTCCATCTTGAAGATCTTGAGAGGCTCTTAAGCCAGGAATATATGGGCGAAAGACATTCCCAGACAGGACTGACTAGAAATATGTTCGATAGCCTTAATTGTAATGCAAGGAGTAGTGCTTGGTGCTTAATCTGAGCCAAGTGAAAATGAAGATATGTTTCTTCCTGCTACCTTTCAAAACACTTGTTCACCTTTACATTTATTTAATCTTCATAGTCATCCTCTGTGGCAGATGGCAAATCACAGATAGCATACTGAAAATTAGGGAATAAGGTAACTTTGCTGGGTTCTCACAAATAGATCTCACACCTGTGTTCTGTCCCCCAGCCCATAAGGGTCTGACTGAACAGCAGAATTACATGAAGTTTCCAAATGGACATTTATATCATAGCCAAGAATGTGGGAGGGTAGCTGAGCATGCTGACCCTGGAGTGAGGCATCTGTGTCTTGGTCTTAACCACTCGTTAGGTTTGGGACCTTGGATACTGTATTGGCCCTTTGAGCTTGACTTTCTTGCAATGGTCAGGATACTAGCACTACTTTCTCAGAGTTGCAACATGCACTGAGTCAGGCAGCACATGGAAGGCACTTAGTTTAGTTTCTGGAGAATAAATACATCCTAAAATAGTACTTGCTGACACTCCAATAACTTTTATTGTCATAGTTTCATGCTTTCAATTTAAGAGTACTGGTTTTAGAGTTTGAGAAATATCTAGAAATCCCAATTTTGATCACAAAGGAAAATAAACCAAACTCCAAACCCAGGAGGTTATAGTTCTGGATAAATAGAAGCAAGCATCCCATTAATACCCTTTCTTTTGACTCCTCACTTGGAAGCATTTCCACTATTCTTACTTGTTCATTTGTCCCTACATGGTGGTCAGTGTATGTTCTCCCTTCTCTACAGCTCTAACAATGAGTACAACAATAATTTGGAAGAGAACTGTCTCTGCAAGGGTGGAGAAGGGGTTTTTGGAGAAAGGGTGAAATTTTCTTAGCCACCTATAGGAGGCTGTCCCTACATAGAGGTTTTATATAGGTCACTGTATCATGTCTGGATCTTGTGCATCTCTGGGTAATGGCCATACAAACAGGAAAAAACCACATGGCTTCATTGGTCACCGTGCATGCCTTCATCACCTTTACGCTGGAGCCCAAATGAAGTCCCAGTGTGTACTTGTCACTTTGTCTTGAAAACAAGGTTATCCTAATCTATGTGGCTGATGTGTCATTTCTGTACATTGCTTGAAAAAAAGTCACAACAGTAAAGGTGCGTCACTGCTTTAGATTCTATGTATAGTATACAGCAATTTAATGTAATGAGATACTGTGTATCTGAGGGTCTGTGTGTTTGTGTATGAAGATGAAATAAGCTATGACATTGTCTTGCTATGATATTGCTTTAGTCTCTGCCCCATCACATTCCTTTCTCTGAGACTCAGTTTGTTGAAGACTCCCATTTTCATCTATGAGGTAAAGTATAAGCAGGTCTCATATTCTCTGTCATATTTCAAGACTTTCATGGGATAAGAAGAAAAAGTCTTACGCATAAACTTGGTAGCCCCTGGTGTATGTGCTCCTAAACTCTGTTCTTCAAGTTTCTTGGTTGGAACTTTTTTCATTCTAACCTCCCCTTTGATTCTAACCCTAATCCAATCTGTTGAGTATCGAGCTACCTGTAGTCTGAATCTCCTTTCTTAGCTTACTATTCAGCTGTCTGCCCTTGAAAGAGTGTGAGCTCACTCACTTGTCTGCTGTCAGCCAAGGTAAATGTGGCAGATGTTAGCAGTACTGACCCTAGCAAACCCCATAAATAACAATTTGATTTTTATGTGGTAGCTGTTATTTACAATAGACAGGAACCTTATGAATATGGCTGTCCATGTTTTTACTCTAAATTCGCTCTGAAAAGTATAGCTAACAGGTGGAATCAAAGGTTGAAATTTATGCTTTTCTGATCAGGCATTGTAATGATCCAATACTCTTTAATCTTTCACCTTCTTTGATAAAAACTGCAGGATGATCACTTCATTAGACATGATAAGTGTATCTTTGTTAAATGGAAAAATCATAATTAAGGCGGAAAAGAAAGAGCTATGTTTGAAGTCTAAAAATTCATAAAAACAAGATAATTTAGCAAACATTTGTTGGGTATTTGTACCTATTGTATTTGATGCTAAGGAGTTAAAGATAAATAGACACATCCCTAACACCAAGTAGCTTATAGCCTAATCTTGGAAGCAGAGGTATAGAGCCAACTACATTTTAGACCAGACTTTATCCAGATTATTATTGTGGTCTTAGTCAATTAAAAGAGTAAACTGCAAATTTAGCTTTATCGTAGATTGACTAATACTGTAATTGATTGTAATGATTGATTCTGCCAGAGTAGTGTCTTGGGACTCATGTTTCTCTTTGCACAGACCCTCATGTGGTTGATTTCTATACCCTTATTCATAACTCCACCACCAGGACCTCCTGCCACAGCTATCTGATGTCTGTCAATCTCTTTGTCACTCTGGAGAACTGTAGCACATGCACAGAACAAGTAGGAGTCGTTTTCGTGTTTTGAGAATGGTAGAGTGTTGCTCACTCTTTCTTAGTACAAAGATACATATACATAGGAATAATTATAGTTTCACAGAAAAATCGAGGGGAATATGCAGAATTTTTCCATAACCTTTGACTCCACATGTGCAGAGATTCTGCAGTGGCAGCATTCTCCACAAGAATGGTACATTACCACGAGCCTATGTTGATATATACTCATCCTCTTCACCCAGGATAGGTTCTATGGGTTTGAAGAACTGTACTTCTTTGTCTTTACATATATGTACTTCTTTGTGCTTTACATATATGATGGTGAAAAAGAAAAACGTTATTATTTCCTGCCATTAAGAGCAAGAATTAGTAGCTTATTTGAGAAAGGATGTCTGCAACTTGGAAGAGCTTTGTTTACCTTGTCTCCATCCCCCATCAGTAAATTCTATTCTCCGAGAGAGAGAGAGAGAGAGAGAGAGAGAGAGAGAGAGAAACCAAAGGAAGGAAATGCATTAATTATTAATATTTTAATTAACTCCCCCAGGGTGGTACACATGGTGCTGGTCACTGTCTTCGCTGTGACTCTTAGGGCTCTTGGTTGTTTGGATTAAGACAGGGGTAAAGGTCAGAGATGGACAGGTTGCTTTTTCCAGCAAGTGAACAGTTACAGTTTGGCTTCTTTATTGGATTGATAATGAGGCCTAATTAAAATCATTCTGTTAAGCATTTGATCGTCATTAATTTTCATTGGTTCATGAGCTCATGATGCCTGATCTTGAAGGAGCCACGGCTTGCTCTGAAACGTCTAAACTCCAACACTTCTCAGCTTTCCTCTAGAGTCTGTTTCCTATTCCCACCTTCCCTATAGCAGAGGCCAGGCACGCTATTTTGAAATACTAGTGAAATTTGCAGTGGAGAACAATAAATGTACGTTAACTTCAAGGAAGGCAAACACTCCTGAAAGGTTCTTGGGGGCCTTAATAAAGCATTTCAAGGAAGCAGAGTATCAAATTAATTCTTTTTGTGCTAAAAACATTAAGGTATTTAAATGTGTTATTCTAATCCTTGTTTCAGCCTGGGAACAGAAGGATCTAATATCTTTTATTTGAATCCCAGCCTTCCTAGACTACCCCATTCTTTTCAGCTAGCATAGGAAGAAATAGATTGTAACCAGTTGATTTCAGTGAATATAAAACTATATAATTCACCACATATGACCTATTAAATTTTTACATAAAATGTGGCTGCCCAGTCCTTAATATATTCTACTTCAATTTGTGGAGATGTTAGGATTTCAGAAGCTAGATTCTCATCTAAGTGCCACTTTAATTGTTTTGTTTCCTGGACATGTGATAAAATTGTCATGGACACAGTATGGATGCATAAATTCTGAGCCCCCAAGCACGGTATACTTATTTCAAAGCAAGCCCTTTCTTAGCTGCAGAGTAAAGCGATCTTGGGCAGCCAGGGTGTCCTCCCTTTTTCTGAGAGCCACTCTGAAAGCCTCAGCTGCACACAGTGTTTATGGCCATGGTGCAGGATCGGGTTATAAGGTTTTGTTCAGTTAATAAAGAGTATCAAGTTTCCCCACAACTCCTAGGTTGGATAGAAGGAAGTGCCCACAGAAATGGATAGTGAAGGCAGCCCCCAGAAATGTTGTAATTAAGGTTAGAAATTAATAAGTTGCCTCTTCCCCAACTCATTTATTAAGGTTCCTTCCCTCTAAATCTTTGTTGAAGGAATTTTTAGAATTTGGAATCAAGATTTCTCATTCCTACGCAGTCTATTATTCTTCATATTTAAACTCCAGGTAACCCCTTTAAAGTGAAAGTGCAGTATATTTTGATCAATCTGGTAGCAAGATTGTTTTTTAAGGTGCAATAAAATAAACGGCAGGTGAATCAAGATTATATTTTGGGGAGTATGTGTGTGTTTGTATATCACTGAATCAGTGCACCATTTCAAATTTTTTATTACATATTGACAGTGAGTTAAATGAATCTTTAAACAAAAAATACCTTATTGGTAGTAAATATTAGTATATTGTTATAATGACAAATTTTTATAAATAGTATTTTTTAAAACTCTCATGTTCTCTCTTACTTTAAAGCCCTCCCCCCTTGTCCTTTTTAAAAGTAGCATTTAAAGGAGAGCTCTACCTGGAGTTGAGTTATACCTAAAGGGCCTATTTTAAAATGTAGAGACATTTAACCTTGTTATATTTGGAAAACAAATACTGATGATTTGTTATAATCTTTGTACTCATTGGATGCCCTGGAAATATTAAACTTTCTGCAGTTTGACTTTAATATATACCCAGATTCCTAAAATAATCATTGAATGATAGTCCCATGACATCAAACAAAATGACAGTCCATGCTGCCTCTCAGCTTACCTGGTGTAGTCAGAATCATGCTGTGCCCAGAACACTCATTCAACCTTCAGTGTAGTTGAAGGGGACACCATATTGCTGCTGGTGACTGTCAAGATACATGCAGTGGTATTAAAACATTTGTGTTTCAGATATACCGAATTAAGTAATACCATCAGTACATCTAGGCTCTTGGTTTGGTTGCTCAGCAAATCCTGTGGCATGTTGGCCTGTATTTAAACAGTGGTAGCTGAATCACAGAAAGATTCATAGTTATTTCACATGAACTTTTATTACCTTTAAAGAAATGTAAGTTCATTATTTTAGTCAATAAAACAAGTTAAATACTTACTTTATGAGGCATTGTGTTGAACAGTTATTAATAGGACAAAGTTACCACAGTATTTGAGATTGTGGTAGAACGTTATTTTAGACTTACATCATTGTGCAGAGAGCAATTTGTGTTGAACAGTTATTAATAGGACAAAGTTACCACGGTATTTGAGATTGTGGTAGAACGTTATTTTAGACTTATATCATTGTGCAGAGAGCAAATGCATGGTGAGATGCTTAAATATAAAGGATTTGGATGATTTGCATTACCTGACATCCCTGAGAACATTTGTAAAGACTTGGTAAGCCTGTGTCTGTAAAGCCCTTAAAGTGCTTATGCAAGATGATATGTGGGGCTAACTGTTGGCTTATAATAGTCAAATCACTGAAATTGAAAGACGCAGGGGGAAATAGACTGTGCTTAGGTGTTGGCCTTTCTCAGGAGAGCCCTGTGTGAAAGCACTGATTATTACCAATATGTCATTTAGTACTCTCTAAATGGAGAGTGAAAAAAAAATTATAAGCCTATAACATTTTTAAAGAATATTAGTAGAAAGAAGAGTAAAACCAATGGCATATTTAGTGAAAAAGTTTACAAATAGTGTCTGTCCCTACACCACAGTAAAGGTGGGGTGTTTTGAACTACCTTCCATGAACAATAAATTCAGATCTCATAGAATTGTCCAGTCATTTTAGTATTGCTTTCGTTCACTCCGTCTGCGAGTAGAAATCTTTCAAAGTTACATACCAATAGCATGTTTCTAGGTTGGTTATTTATATGGAAGTTTATATATTTTTAAGTAGAATTGTATTTTTTCTTGTTAACAATGATAAGGTTAGAAATGTATTTGCTCTTAGACATGATTTTGGTAGCTAGTCACTATTGAATGTTCACTCTGTCCTTCATTGTGTTAGCATTTAAGGTAGAGGGAGGAAAGAACCAGAAATTAATGAAAGATACTATTCTTGTTTTTGTGAAGGGTAAAGAGACAAACATATCCCACATAGGTGATATTGAACATTTTTTCAAATTGTATCTTTTGTTGTTGTTGTTTTTGTTGTTGAATTGTATGAGTTCTTTGGGGGTCTTAGTTGTAAACTGCTAGTTAGGTGTATGATATGCAAATATTTTCTCCCATCAAGTAGGTTGTCTTTTTATTTTAATAATAGTTTCTCTCACTAGAAGCTTTTTAGTTTTATGTAGTCCCATGTGTTTATTTTGCTTATGTTTTCCTTGCTATTTGAGTTTAATGCCCAAAGCAGCCACTGAATTCAGTGTCTTAAGATTGTCGTGCCTATGTTTTCTTCCAGGTATTTTATAGGTTCCAGTCATATTTACAAGTCTTTAACACATTGTGAGTTAATTTTTGTATATGATGTAAGAGAGTGATCTACTTTTATTTCTTGCTTGTGGCTAATTTTCCCAGTGCCATTTGTTGAGGAGAATTTCCTTTCTCCATCATATACTCCTGGTCCTTTGACATAGATTAGCTTTATTTCTGGGCTTTCAATTCTAGCCTCTTGGTTTGTCTATTTTTAGCCAATACCTTGCTGTTTTGATTACTGTGGCTTCATGGTATAATTTAAAGTCTGAGAGCATGATACCTCCATTCCTCGTCTTTTCTTTTTTTTTTTTTTGGTCTGGATTGTTTTGACTATCCATGTTTTTTATTGTTCCATATAAACTTCAGTAATTTTTTGCTATATTGATTTGAGGAATTCCATTGAATATTTGATAGGTATTGCATTTTGCCAAGAGGGACATTTTAACAATGTTAATTCTTTCAGCTCATGAGCACAGATTATCTTTCCATTTCCTTATGTCTTCTGTTTCTTTTAATAATATCTTAGCATTTTCAATGAATGGGTATTTCATCACCTTTGTTAGGTTTATTCTTAGGGTACTTAATTTTTGATGCTACTAAAAATAAAATTGTTTTCATCACTTCTTTCTCTCCTAGTTCATTTTTGCACATAGGAATGCAACATAATTTTGTATATTGACTTTATAGCCTGCCACTTTTCTAAGATTTATTGTTTCTAATAGTTTTTAGTGGAATCTCTAAGGTTTTTATGAATATTATCATGTCATCTGCAAAAAAATAGTGTTACTTTTTTCCCAGTTTAGACTCTCTTTATATTTTTCTCTTGCATTTACAGGATTGTGATAGTGTTACTTCATCTTTTCCTGTTTGGGTTCCTTTTATATCTTTTTTATTGCACAATGCTCTAGTTATAAGTCCCAGTACTATATTGAATAGCACTGGTGAAAGTGGGTATACTTGTTGTATACCCAATCTTTCTTAGAGGAATATCTGTTTCTTACCATTGAGTATGATGTTATCTATGGGTTTGTCATAAATGACTATTATGTTGATATATGTTTTTCCTATCCCCATTTGAGAATTTTTATCATAATTGATGTCTAATCTAATCAAATGTTTTTTCAGCATCTGTTGATATGATCATATGTTTTTTTTATTTTTCATTTGTTGATGTGATGAAGTACATTGATTAGTTTTCAGATGTTGTAACCATCCTTGCTTCCCCAGAATAAATATTGCTTGGTCCTTTTATTGCTTTGTTGTATATTTTTGGCTATGATTTTGTTGCATTCACTATGGGTATTAGGATATTAATAGTTAGTTTTCTTTTTCTTTTTCTATTTTCTGGTGATATCCTTGCCTGCTTTGGTATCAAGTAACACTGGCATCTTAAAATAGGTTTGGAAGCATCCCCTAATCCTCACATATTTGGAAGAGTTTGAAAAGGATTGCTTTTAACTTGTGTTTGAAGGTTACTTAGAACTCACATATAAAACTGTCTGGTCCTAGGCTTATATGATATTTTTCAAGTGCTGCAAGTTTTGAAACATTTAGGATCAGTGACTGCTATAAGAAATAAGACACAATATTGAATTTCATTTTTTTAATAACAAAATGCATAAAAAGGGTGTTAAGTGGGAAATGGAAATAAAAATATTAATTTTGGTTTCTACATCATTAAAAATATTGTGAAGTCCTGAATACCTAATTTTGGTTAACATTTTTTTCTCTCTCTTATGTGTGAAAATTATTTTAAGTGAAATTCCAACCCAGGTTTTTACTTTTTTGTTGGTTTAAAATCAAAGAGGAGCCTGTATATACAAAGCTTGATTCAATGTTTTTGTTAATTGTTACATATTACTCTTTGAAATTTTAATATGTATCTTGTGCTATGAAAATATAAACTTAACTAATTAAAGTATTTGAGTAAGTGAGAGCTTTGATCTTGTCCACCAGTGTTGATCCAAAGATAAGCATCACCAGCATCAATTGGATGCTTGTTAAAATTTACATTCTTGGGTCCACCCCAAACTTTCTGAATCAGAATCTTTATTTTTACAAATTCTCTAGGCCATTCTGATACTCAAAATTTGAAACTCAGAAATGCAGGCTAGTGATCTTCAAACTTTCTTTTTAGTTGTAAGGACTGTCTCTGTGGAGTAAAGTTTGTAAATCTAATTAGTAATATAGCAAATCTGGTTAACTAATAAGTGTTAGTGCCTCTCCTTGAAGTTCTCTTGAGTGTCCCTGTGTGGAATTCTTTAACTCCCTTGGCTCAACTGAGCTCAGTTTACAAATCAGTAATTGAGGTTCAGCCCCACTTTGACAAATGGGGCGGTGAGCTCTGAAGAGGGAAGGTATTTGCTTTAGTTTACTCAGATGAAATTGCAAGATCAAAATTTAGAAACTTTCTTTGAGACACAGATAAATTAGTGCATGATCATTAATTCTATAAAAACAGTTGTCAAGGTTTTAATTAAGCATTATATTTTAAATATCTGTAGAAACTTGGTTTTTAAATTTCAGATACATCCTCAAAAATAATCTAGTCCAGGAAACTTTATTTAAGTCTAAAAAAGCAAGCCTGTTTTTAAAATGTTATAATCTATTGTATTAACCAAGAAAAAAGGAAGGTAAATTACCTCACCTGTTGATTGAAGATCTTTGATATTATATTTTTATTCATAAAGTGACAAGATAGATTATGGAAGTATCCTAAGCACTTAACTTGGCTCAGATACAGTCTGGGATTTTTATTTTATAGATTGACTGTATTATATGCTGGGAATACTTATTATGTCTGACATGTGATTCCTGGTGACAAATTAAGATTAAAAAAGAGCTGGGTTGTGCATTTTGGTAACCTAGCAAACTAAAATAATATGTATGACTGAAGTGTAATGGTGTCTAATCAGTTCTCTAGAAATTAGCTGTTTGACATCTGTTTTGAACCCCTAGTGTGTGCTAGAAATATTTTCTCAGCAAAATAAAGCCTTGATGAGAATTTCATGCTTTGAAAACATTGGGATATGACTTGGTTCATAAACCCCAATCAGGTTTTCTCTTTATTTTTGATTTTTGGGAAAAGGCAGCTGTTGAACATTTATAGGTTTTACTTTAAATCATCAGAGTTGTGACTCGGCTTACTGGAGATCCTCCTCTCAGAATGACAAATGTAGTGAGTATATTGATTTTCTACTTGTCTCATGTTGGTTGGCTTATTGTTAAACCACCTAACAAAAAAGTGACTACATTAACCTCAAAGAAAACCTTGGATTTATTTCGGAATCTGTTCCACCACCACCACTCTCCCGACTTCACATGGTGTGATATGTAGGCAGCTGAGCTTTCTGCCTCACAGTCTCCCTTCTTCCCCTCAGGCTCTCTTTCTCTCCAGAGCACAGCAGATTTGCTGATAAAAGAGGCTAACTTGCTTGATTACCTGAGTGACACAGAGAATCTCTTGGAATTACTTCTTAGGTGCCCATTGCTATTTTAAAGTGTATTTTCAGTGCTCTTATGTGATATTTTCATGGATGCAGAAGAAAATTTGAATGATGGCACATGAGGTGAAATTCCACTTTAGTGATGAATAATTGTAGCTTGAAGTATAACTACTATGAAGATGAAGAGAAATGGTAAATGTGGAGGTTACAAGATTCTCTGGGTTTACAGTATCCTGGAGTCTGAGTAATTTCTTTGCATATAATAACTTAGCAGACATTTGAAAAATAATGCATATAAATTGAGAAAAAATTAACTTTTTATTTCTTGAAATAACCACAATCACTTGCCAACGATACCATGGTTGCATGTGTAGACATCTGCACAACTTCTCAAGTTTTTCAGTAATGGTAGATACTGTCTCCTTTATTTGCAGTTCTACATTGATTTTTATGTGGTATTTGTATTTAATTTTACAATTACAAAAAGTCAACTTCACAAAGATATATCATGAAAAGGCATGTAAGCATGATCTGATACTGAAAAAGGGAACTTCTTTGAACTAATATTTTGTCCCGTTACCTAACAGAAAATGCTGTTTTTCCCTTGAAAATTTATAATTTCCCACTATAGCAACTCAAGAGACCTAGACACAGTTTGAGAACCACATGTATGATTCTCGGTATATCTATTTCTTTCCCAATAATTGAGATTTTTGTAGGTGGGCTAAGAGATAACATTTGCACACACTTGCAGTCATTATAATGGTTTCACATGAATAGATCAAAATCATCTTATAAGGTGGGTGATTCAAATTAATGAAAAGACAAGACTCCATAACATTATTTTTCCTGTTTAAGTAGTTAGTGTGGGACATAGAATAAAAATCATAGTTATTTAACTTTGAATCCTAGGCTGTTTTCTCTATCTCATATTTAATTTTTTATTACATTAAATTCAAAAGTTTCATGAGAAATAACATTTCCATAGCAAATTAGAATTGTGAACTACATCTGCCAATAAGAAATTTAATGAGAGTGGAATTTAAAGATCATTCCCTTGACTCCAAATAGCAGTTGCACAAACTTAGATAGATACAGCTCATATCTCTGTATGTTAAAATTGCTTGTGTTTAGTTGTCTGGAAGCTAAATGATAAACAATAGTAAAGCGTCCAGTAATTTCACTTCAAGCTACAATTAAAGTAAATCTGTCATCTGCTATAAGGGAAGTGGTGATTCTCCTCTATTCTACTCTCAGCTGTCTAGGAGATCATATATGGGAGCTATTTTTAAGTTCTAAAGCATGCCTATTAAAACTGGTTGAAGGATTTGAGACTGTTTAGCCTGTAGAAACTAGACTTTAAGAGAAAAGATGTGATAGTTGTCTTTTTATTTCAGCCTTCCTAATTTTTGAAAGAAGTGTTGTATTCATTTCAGGTTAACACAGAGACCAGAATTAGTACTTTTAAGTATGCTTATGAACAAATATTTTTTAATATTTACAACTGCCTCAGAAGGCAGTAAATTTCCATCATTGAAAATCCCTGTGAAAATGATTTTAAAAAGAAATCTTTTCAATCCTTAGACCGTGCTTTTCTCATTTTCATTTCTTTATAACTGAGCAAAGAATCTTTCAGAGTATGTGTACATTCAGTTTACTTATCTAACCAAACACATTTCTTTCCAGAACTGGTAAAATTAAAAATTTCTGTTATAAACAGGTATTTATGTGTGCTGAAGGCTCTAAGAGAGGTTTTGGTTCTACTGGAAAGTCTTTGAGTGTGCATTGTACAACTATATGTGGGTGTGGCCAACAAACCCCTGGGAAACCCAGAGAGCTCTTTTGCTCTGTCTACATGTGTGTAAGTGATTCAAAGTTTACATGTCAGTTTCCCAGACCAAATATGAGTTTACCAATTCAGAAGTTAAAATAAATCAATCCTGAGATTTAAGTTATTTTATCAGGTTGTTGTATCTCTGATCTTATAATCCGAACAAGCACATTATAATTAATATTGTTGTGCCTTAGCCCACATAGATTTTTATTGAATCTTTTCACCAGAC
This sequence comes from Galemys pyrenaicus, assembly GCA_019455555.1. Taxonomy (NCBI): domain Eukaryota; kingdom Metazoa; phylum Chordata; class Mammalia; order Eulipotyphla; family Talpidae; genus Galemys; species Galemys pyrenaicus. The sequence goes on from JAGFMF010011574.1 coordinate 13,792,821, forward strand.
AACTTGGACCTTATGCAAAACAGTGCACCTTCTTCGATTACTTGTGGAAACAAACCTTCTTAGGCTAAGGCTGCCTTCTCCTTTAAGATTGTGCTCATTATAGTTCTGCTTTAGTCGACCTTCTACCCCTCTGAAGCCTCTTCTCAAATCCTTCTGCCTTGGCTGCCCTTCAAACACTGTCTCAAACTCTGGGTAGAGGTGGAAAAGTCTTTTTCTTTCCTCTCATTCTAGTCCTCTTTCTATATTTCTCAAGTCCTGCCAATTTTCTTAACCTTCTGTGAAAGCAGGCTTCATAGAAAAATCCCTTGTGTATGATGTACATCAAAACAGAATGGGGTTTGGGCTAGTTTCCTGATTTATTGGGAAGTGCTTTCGATTTCCTAAGACCTTTGTAAGGAGCTTAACTGTCTTTATCATTCAGGAGGACGCAGATGTCCCTAAGCATTCACATGTTAGGCTCCCACTGAGCAGAGTGATTACAAATAGGATGTAAAACAGTGGGACTTCAATAAAAATTAAAAAAAAAAAATAGGGCATGTTTTAAGTTAGTTTTCAGTTGTGTTTTTCATCTGAAGTTGGCAAAAACTTTAAAGCCACAAGCTACTGTTTTCTGAAATCTTTGCACATAAGCATAAAATGTATATATTAAATTTGGAAATTATCCAATATATGTCCCTCTAATGCAGCTAAATGTAGATTGCAGCTGTTTTGTGAATAATCATAATTTCTCTTTCTTCTCTTACAGAGTATCTCCTCTACAGAAGTCTGAGATAGTGGATGTGGTTAAAAAGAGGGTAAAGGCCATCACCCTTGCCATCGGGGATGGTGCCAATGACGTTGGAATGATCCAGACAGCCCATGTGGGTGTGGGAATCAGTGGAAATGAGGGCATGCAGGCAACCAACAACTCGGATTATGCCATTGCACAGGTCAGAGGCCTGGTTGACCAGCTGTCCCATCCTCTTGCTAGAGATGTCAGCTGGATGTGAATGTTGGTTGATGCTTGACTTGACTGTCATTTTAACCTAAGAACTCTGCCACCCATTTTGATATTGCAGCCAAATGAAAGCACCAGTATATTTAGATTTCTCCAGAGTCTTGATCTTTTGCAGCTTGGGTTTTGTTTGTTTTTTGGCCAGCTGTGGGGTTGGCTGAACTTTCTGTCATCTGAGTAAGGCTTCATTCCTGACAGATAGGTCCCTAACCCTCCTAGTAATAATCTCTTATCCTTAACCCCCATATCTGCTTTTCTTTATGCCATTTTGTTCAAAAAAAAAAAAAAAACAGCTGTGCTTGTAACATTCATTCTCTGCAATTCCCATCCTGGCGTCTCACCTCTTTCAGAAGGTGCTGGAAAACTTTCTCAGGCATTTCAGGTTGAGGAAAACAGTGATTTACAGGTACCACCCTCTCTGTAGCTGTGACCAGGCTTCTGCCTAGACCACTGCTGTGGGATGAATTACTGAAATCATGAATTAGGTTTACACCATAGTTACCCCACGGTCAGTATCCATAGTCTTCTGCAATTAGACCAGGTTCAGTCCATTCTTCTCTGGACTCAACCCTGCGTGCAGAGATTCCTGATACACCTTGTAATTACAACTTAGATGGCCTCATGATGAAAGAAATATCTGCTCCTAATGACAATCAAAAAATGAAAGAGAATAGCCATCCTCGACACCCTTTAGATGCTTTCGAGATCATTGATCTTGCCAGATCATCCAGGAAATATAGACAGAACATCAAACACTGATTGTTTCCTCTTGTCTCCAGATTGCAGTAGGTTGTGATTAAATGTCTGTTCATTTGCTGGTTAGCTAGAATCCCCTGTGTTTTTCCAGTGTTTAGTCTTTTGAAGAATGTGTTAACCTTAATAACATAAACACAAGTAATGATGGCTTTTACTCCATTCAAACTAAAATCAAGTACTGCATATAAAACGTGAAAGAACTTCCAACAGCCCCAGGGCTGCAGGCTGGTCTTCTGCAGCTTTGGGGCTCCACCTCCCCAAAGGAGGGCTCTGCATTAGATCACCTCTCAAATTCCCTCCCAGCTTGTGGCTCTGCAAACACAGACAGGATTTACAAAATCCTCATGGCTCTGAAAAGTGAATGAAATCAATCTTGTTCCTTTGCTGATTTCAAGTAAAGTCTCAAGATAATTGCTGAAAGTGATAGAAGAAATTCTGATTTTACAGGTGAGAAAATTGGAACGTCTTCCCATTAGGTGACCTGCCCTGGGTCTGCGTGTGCACATTCTGAGAACACCAGACCATGGGGACCTTCCCTGCACACCTGCCACTTTGCTTTCCCAGGTCAACTACTCCAAGGCCCATGGGACCCATGCTTCCTGTACTCTGTCAGCAACTGTAAATGTTATACATCCCAGCATTATTAAATACTTGAGTTATAGCATCATAAGGCTGGAAGGAATCTTTAGAGGTTTCCTAGGAGTTCCAGGCAAATATTTGTCTGTCTTTTTCTTTAAAATGTCTAGGGAAGGAGATTCTATGACCTGCTGTATTAAAACTGCATACTAATAAGATGTGGAATCTGGAGCAACTGCTTTCTTCAAATTAAAAGCATCAAAGAAGTTGGAGAGGAGAGTGAGGTTTTATAACTTGATTTAGGAGTTTTCTTGCCTGTCCAGTGTAATAGTTATATTGGCCAAAGGAACTGATGAGTGGCTTCATGTGTCTGTGGGTCTTTGTTTCTCCTGTCCATGATCCTCTTCAGGATTAGGCAAAGATCCCATTATTTTAGGGTGGTGTTTCCTTCTCTTTCCCCTCTCCACCCAAGAGCGTGCTTCCTTTGCCTTAATTACTAAGTAGAAAATGTGTCAATTACGTAAATTACTTTGTACCTAATGAAATCATGTTGTTGGTTGGAGTTAATACTCTGTTTTATCTGTTCATTTTGATGTACATGAATAGAATTTTGATTGGGTTTTTGAGGACATGTTCTGTAAGGTTATGTACAGAAATAAAAACTTCACTCAAAGACTTACCCTAGGGAAAATGGTGAAGCAGACAAAGCTGTGGTTCCATATTTTCCTGCCAGTCTTGTGTTTATCTGCAGGGGCAGCTAGTGGGGCCGACAGCCAGCCCCTGGGCAGCCTATGCACGAACCTGTGTGATGCTACACCGCCGCAGCTGCCTGTTCCCTAGGAAGGAGTCATCCTGCCCCCTACCTTCTTAATGTTTTTTGAATGACCTCATGAAAGTGGCATTTGATTTAGGATCCTTTTTCCCCCCTGAAAACAAATCATTGTAGCACCAAAGTTGAGGCTCTCCGGATGAGTCCAGCAGATGTCTTCTGTGCCCATTGAAGTTAAGCATCAGAGGTCCAGGTCAAATACAGACTTCCTTTTTTTCCCTTTTGTTTAGCTAGTTATTTTATGATTCCCCATTCCCCTTTGGAATCCTTAATGAGCCTTTATGAGGAGTTTTATTTTTCCATATGCACCTACTCCTGCCATTTTGAAGTTGTCATTTGGCTGTTGGAAGATATAGGTGAGTAACCTGCCTTACCCTGATCTTCTGGGAGAACTCGTTGAAATGTGAGTCATAGTGACTCTTCTTTTAAAACGGTATACCAATTGTCACATGCCCTCATCCTGAAAAGAAGATTTTTTAAACAAATATTTTCTTTTCAAAGTCTTTTCTACAAGTAGTTAAATTTATTTTTAAAAATGATCTGTAGTAAGTAGGAATAGCAAACAGATATTGATTTCATTTGCTACAAATTCTTTTGCTGTTGTAGCAAATGAATTTCTAATGTTTGTGGACATTCTCAATACAGCCTGATTCTCTCTCTTAGGAGAATAATGGGGTTTGAATTTGTAACATGCCCTGTGACTAAGAACAAAGAATTAAGATTTTAGTTCAGGACAACAAGGGGAAATTCAATTCAGTGTGAGGATAATTGGATAAATGGGGTCCATGAATTGAATTAGGATTGTCCCTAGTAGTATATTCATACTAGATTATAGCAGTCTATGAAACCTACTCATCTCCCTGCTTCCAGCTCCATGTTCACACATTTTGGAATCCTCTTGAAATTGTACACAAGGCAAAGCCAGGGAGATTGAGGAGATATGATCTGAGTGGTATACAGTGTTTCTCTGCTCCAAAGATGGTTCATATGTTTTGCTGGAGTGTTGCTGATTATTTCAGACTGTGTGAGTCATTGCATCAATCTCAACTTAGGATCAGTTAGTTTCTCACTGGTTTGTTTTCCTGACTGTGCTCTGATAAGAGGTGCTCTGTACTAGTTGGAGGCAAAAAAGGAGAACAAAATGGGTATAGAAGTGGAGGCAGAGTGTGTTTCTAGTACATATCTGTGCACATTTGTGTGCATTTATATCTGTATGTATATCTCTGCATATGTCTGTGTTTTTAACCTGTGTGTGTGGTGTATATGCTTCTCTGTCTCTTTATTTTTGTTTGTGTTTGGGTGTCTGCGTGTGCCTGTGTGTGTTTGTGTGTCTGGGTATTTGTGTGTCATTATGTGTGTGATTATCTGTATGTCTCTGTGCAAATTGTTTTTTTAAAATATTTATTTTTAAGATTTATTTATTTATTTATGCATACAAGAGCTGGGGCACAGGCCAGAGTCCAGGGAGGTGAGAGGAGTCACCAGAGACAGAGTGGGGAGCAGAACAGGCAGATCAATGGAAGTACACTGCTGAGGGGAGCAATGGGCAAGGCAGGAGAGGTCTGCCGTGCCATGTGGGTCACCTCCCTGGCTGGCAGCAGGGATCGAACTCGTGCTGCAGTGGCCGCGGCTTGCTTCATAGTGCGCTGCTTAACCCACTGCGCCACCAGGGAGGCCCGCAAATTGTTTTTAACCTGCTAGCAGACCATGGAAATTAGTCATGTATTTTTATATTTCCCTTGTTTTGAGCAGACATGAGTGTCCTTATCCCTTGCACCTGTCATCACCATAAAGCCTGTGCTGCAACAGAGATGTCTGATTTCCAGTGTCCTTTGCTGCTAGTCCACGAAGTCAGCTACTTTTATAATTAAAACCCTAAAAAGACATGTGTATAAAGACGATTTTCTGGGAATAATAAACTCCAGTATAATGATAATGTAAATTTCAGAGGAGATTTTAGTTGTTCCTATCAACTCAGAAACCCTACCATTAGCAAATGGTTTTCTCAGGTTGCCAGCAGACTCTGTTTTTCTCTGGGAATTTTTTTGTCTTCTCAGAAGGATATTTTGTGACTTTTCTCCCTAGATAACAGACTCTTCTTAACTCTTTTCCTATTCTTTCTCAGTTTTCATACTTGGAGAAACTGCTGCTGGTTCACGGTGCATGGAGCTACAATCGGGTGACCAAGTGCATCTTGTACTGTTTCTACAAGAATGTGGTCCTCTACATTATTGAGGTAAGATAGATTTACTTTTGTTCTTGAAGAGAAAGACCTTTTTCAGAGAACCTCTTTAGATATTTAAGGTAATTTCATGGAAGGATTTTTTGAATGTAAAGTTAAAGAAATGCGCCACCGTGGCACCGTGACACACATACATACCTCTCAGAAGCGGGGCCACCTTCCAGCTCTCCCTCGCGATGCATCTCCAAAGGCAGGAGTCTGTGCCTTTCTTTTCTGTGCTGCTTCCCCTTCTTCACACTTGCTCCAGGGATGGGGATAGCCCTCTTGGCTCCTGTTCCTGAGTTTCTTCTGGCCCTCTCTCTTCCTTGGTGTTCTTGGCTGAGTAGAATGTGGTGTCACTCACACCCTCTGGCTCAGGGTGGACAGCATGGCAGTGGCTGTCCTCTCTTGGTGGTCACTGAGTCCTTTCTAGGTAACTTGAACAAACCTTTTCTAAAGTGAACAAACCTTGATTTCTTACTGTATATCTCATGAGATCTGCACGGTTCCTGAGTCTTAATTCTTTGCTTTTGGAATATTGAGACTCTACTGCTTAAATGGGGACGATGTGGGAGTGAGTAGAGAGCACAATAAGATAATTAAACATGTCACAAGGAGTTCAATTATACGAAATAAATATGCGTATTGAGGGACTGGTGGTGGGGAGGTAGACCCACCAAAAAGAAAGCACTTGATGTTTGAGCTCAGCAGAAATACCAGCTATCTCTTCACTCCTTTTTAGGAACATCTCTGATATAAAGGTCAGCAAGGTGAACAGGTTTCTAAATGTGTTTAGAAAAGAGGAACTAAGCTCTAACTGTATGGAGAAATAGAAAAGCAATGTTAATTGTGTCTGATGTTATATCTCCTATTATGAATTATTTTGTGCCTGATTTCTTAATTCTTGGAAAAATAATAACCAGGGTATGAATCAGCTTTTTTATGTGGTTCCTTAGAATATTCAGCTCATATAATTGAATAATTGCTGTGCTAAATGTAATTGTGACTGTTTGTTTATCAAATCATGGACTCCTTCTTACTGAATCATTCAGGTCAAATACATTAGGTGGGTGTTACTCACCATGTAACTAAACTGTTAATAAGTAACTTTCTGGAGGTATGCACTGGGCAAGGCTGCCTAGCGAAGAGTAAACGGGACTGAAATGTAGCTCCTGTCTCTCCAAGCCTCCAGTGTGGGAAACCCACTTGAAAAAAAAATGCACTTTCTGATTGGCACAAAAGGCAGCCTACCAGCTGTGTACTAGGCTGTGCCACATATGCAGACGACAAACCTCTTCTAGCTCATACAAAACCCCTTGTGGACTAAGGGAAACCTGATTCTTAAAGAATGTTTTAAGCAATCAAAAAAAAATCTGACTAAAGTCCTGAGGGCTGAGTTCTTCCTAATTTAAAAGGAATCCTTTGTGTGACATATCCTGTCTGATGTATTAAACAGATACTACATATATCTGTAGGAAGAAATATGCAACAGGATCTTGAGAGATTTAGAGATGTATTGCTGTTTTATTCAGTATATAAAGTTAAACATTGATGGTTTAAGCTGTTTTCCATGCTCTGATCGCTTGTCTTGTCCTGTAATATTAACTCAGTCCACTCTTCCAGAAGAACTTTCAGATGTTATGTGTAACAGATCTTGCAGTTTCTGTCTTCTTCCTGCCCTCGTTTACAATTCCCTTTGGCACTTAAAGATGTTTGTCCTCTTCCTGTGGCATTCTTTGCATCTGTGATAGGATTCGCTCCTAAATGTCACTTGAGGGTCACAGATAATTCCCATGTGTCATTGCAAGTTTCACATGCATTTGGAATTCCTGTGGCTGTTGACTTCACAGGGTTTCTTAATAATCTGGTTTTCCTCACAATCAGCAAATTATAGATAGTCTAGACTTCTTATCAAGGCATTCTACGTGAAACTTCCAACCCTTACCCTTTCCAGAGCATCCCTCTGGGCCCTTCTGAGTCATTTACACCTACTATCTTGTCATTTTCTTTCTAAACTTCTAGTGGGCTGAGGCACAATTTTAGTCTGTCTGAAAAATTTGGAAGGAAGCCCTGAAAATTGTATGTGAGTTTCTTAGGTTTTTTGATTATAGCTGAGTAAGAATAGTTAAATGGTCTTCCGTAAACAGTCTTTTGAAATGTCTTTACAGTACTACAAAAAAAAAAAAAAAAGAATAAAATGTCTCCATCACCCTGTTGCCAATTTTCTATTTAGTATTCCCAGGACATGTTAATTTAAAACCAACAAAAGCCTGTCTGATTTCAAATGGTGAGAATATTTACTTACTCAGACAGTGTCTACTGTTGCCAAATAACTTCCATGCCTTCAACATGCACTTCAGATATTCCTTTGAAAGTAGGAAAATACCACTTGCAGGCTATCTTAGTGTATCTTAAATTGAAAGATCAAAGATTGCTGCAATTTGATTTGCTCATTTACAAAGAATAGTTTCCGTGTCCTAAGAGTTACCTTATCATTAAATACTGAGTGAGAATAAATTTAAATACACTACATATTTCTCTTAAATGGTTTTATTGTAGTTTAAAGAGAAATACTTTATGATCATTAGTATCATTTCAGATTTCCTCTAATATACCTGTCATTCAAAAAGATGCAGTCTGAAAGCAATTTGACAGTTTTTTAAAAAAGATATACACGTACACATAGACACACCCTTCTATCTGAGGCTATTAATGTGAGGATCATTGCAAAATTTGAACTACCGTTAAAACTTGTTTGGAAGAACCATAGGCTTACAAGGTAATACAGTCTACTCACGTGTATAGTATAACCTATAAAGCTGGTGTTTTCTGTGGAAGGAATATTCTCATTGCAAAATGGGGCAAAAAATGAAAGCTCTCTCGACTGCCATCTAACCTCTAATTTCAGGTCATTATTGTTCGAAATTACCACCTCTGAATTGTTTGTATGCAGCCCCTTCTTTTATTTACTATCTGATTGTCTTCTTATTGAGGAGTCTTAAATATTTTATTGCGCAGAGATGCTATGAATTTGGCCAGGCTGCTTTATAAACGGTGAAAGAAGGTGTGGATTTTGAGTAGCTTTGGCTTTGATTATTAGAATCAAGGAGAGTAGATCTCTTAAACCATGATAAAAACTTATTCAACTACTCTTCCTCCTTTTGGATGTAATTAATGACTTAAATACACCTCAAATGTATCTTTCATTCTTGACACATGAGAAATTTCTTTATGGTAAAAGACAAAATTCCTGATAACTAAGCTTTCCTCTTTTGACCCATACATCTTCCTTGTTGGAGGAGGCTTTGGTTTCTGATAAAGATTTGTTATTTGGGGGAAGGGACTATATTGTCAGTAACAAGCTTAATGCTAGTATGTTACTAGGTAAAGATAGCATGCCAAACATGGTCAATGTTCGGTCCTTCCTTTAAAGGTATGACTTCATCAACTATGAAACCATTCATTTTCTATCAAAAACTTTGATCTGGTGTTGGCTTCTTACTCCAAGGCAGACAGAATGCTGTGACCAAAGGACAAGCTTCTCTACAGTTCCACATTTATTGGTGGTGAAGGGTGCATACACATGGGAAACGCTCCAGTGGTTCAAAGTAGAGTTTTTGTGTTCAGTCCATTCAAAAACACCCCAACTTGTAGAGTTTGTGATGACTTGGGTAGTTCATATTTCTGCTCATAGAACAATACTTGAACAATATTTACCATTTTAATATGTTGGATGGAAAACTGTTTCAAGCCTAAATTCCCATTGGACAAGTTGAAAATGGGAATGAACTAAATAGTCTGAATTGTACTTTCCTTGCTTCATGCATCCTTATCCTCCATATCAGACACTCTTAGGTAGTGGGAATGAAGTAAACAGACCAGATCCCTTGCTCTTGGAACAAGTTAGAAGGTCCAGAGAAGAGATCTTGCCATTGCAAGATAGCATGCTAGGTGCCGGCTTCCACATGCAGTGAGAGTGCCTGGATGTTGTGCTTATAGCCATCATGTGTTGCCTCAAGTTTCCAGGGAAACATGACAAGACCTGGAGCTGATCAGGTGACAGTATGGGAGGAGAGGATTGGGTTACTGTGCCAGAAACGCCTGTGTCTGTCTTTCACATTTGACCCCCTCAGTTTATTTCACATCTAGGGTAAATGCTCTAAGCCAGCCAGGCCGGGAAAGACAGTTCACTGGGGTTTGTTTCAAAAGGAAGGTGGTTGCCGTACTAGTTAGGCATGTGCTTAGGTATGTTCTCCCAAAGTCTCTCTGGTTGCTGCTAGTTTATAGAGCTGAGGATTCATTAGCAAAGAGTGGTGGGAGGAGATGTGACAGAAAGAACCATGATAAAGCAGAGAAATATTAGCCATCTGGAGGATTCCCCCACAAGATACAAAAATCCCTCTTGATAAAAATAGACTCTTACTCCCTATTCTTTGTGACAGCATATGCTTTTAAAATGATGCTCTGTGGCTGCTTTACCTAAAAGGATCATTATAAAGATTCAGCATTCTAAAAAAAAATTGCATTTAGCATTGGTGTCTTAAAAATGGAGTCTCTCACTCCATAAAATTATACCACCTTGAAATAAAAGCAGTTCATCCCCTAAAACATGAATACAGGACTTGTGGCCCATGGGACCTGGAGAAGTCTACCTTCTGCTGTGCTGGGCTTTATTCCAGGGTGTACCTACTTTTCCTTTCTTCCCAGTCCTACAACAGAAGCAAGCCGATCCTGGGCCAAGGGTCCAGATCATCACTTCCTACGTTAATACTCATTTTCCAACTTACCCTTCTTATGGCTCTCCCACGTCTTTAGGGCTAGATGTTTGTCAGAGTTATTTCTCTGAATGTTATTTCTACTTATCAGTTTGGAAATGAGTTTACTAACCAATCAACTTATCTTCTGACTTTGTTCACCAACAGCAGGGCTAAGCAGCAAGTGCTCAGTAAACAGGAATCCATTGACAACATATTAGTAGAGGCTGATATATAAGAATCTACTGGGCTGCTTCTTTTAAAAAAAAAACCATACACACACATAAATATGAGATTATCTAAGAAGCACTATTTGTCTTTTAGGAAATGCCTTTCTAATATAACTTGAATCCTTCTTGATGCAACTTCCATATAGATTATTATACTTTTCACATATTAGAAGATTAATTCATTTAAAAATTTGTTTAGCATCATCTTTTAAGAGAATAAATCAAAATAAATTTTGATTGTGTTTTCTAGAAACATTCCCACCTTAACCTATCTTTTATTTTGACTGAAACTGCCACATAGATTTTCACTCTTCTGACGTCATGATTTTTTATTCAGGATTTTTTTTTTTCCTGCTGATTTTTCTTGCCATTTTAGTCTGTTTTCATTGCTCTTTGTGAAATTTCCTCCTCCCCTTTCTCCTGCTAGTAGAGACAGGTGACCTAAAACTTTTGAAGTCATATTTCATTTAATTTTTACAATTCCTTTTATGATAAAGTCAAATTAAAATGTAGTGATGCTCATTTATCCATTCTCATCTTTGTGTACTCAACCAGCACCATTCTGAGAAAATATATTTCAGTGACTTTTGACTAAGTGTAAGATCAATTCCAAGATTTCATTTATAAGTTGTAGAAAATATAAGGTGATAAAGAACACCTTCTGTAGCAGATAAAGAAGGTAAAGGGAAGAGACAGAGGGAATTGATGATATTTTGCTTCAGTGATGGAAAATGGTTTTTTGTTTAGGTTTGGTTTGGGTTTTTTGATGCTTTTACATTTGTTTGGACAGGATCTGCATTGGGGTGGGTGCCTTTTCTTCCTGTCCTTCTCTCCAAATGTTTCAGCCTAATTAGGAGACAAAAATTTTGGCCCAAAGTTTTAAAATACTTTTTTATAGGCAAGTAAAATGTAATTATTTATGATAATGTAATTCATCTTTTTCTTGGAGTTGGTGGCTTTGACCTTTAGATAAGAAAGTTAAAGTAGCTTCTATTAATTAGCATTACATCAGAAAGTTCATCTCTTCTAGTCAGTATAGTAAATGACTATACTTTTAAGTGGTAAATAATCTCCATTGCATTCTGACAACTCATTTGAGCCCCACTATATTGGTTTTCTAACAGATGTCCTGGGAGTTTAGAGTGTCCTTCACTTCTTAATTCCAATGTCCAGCAGATCAAGTAGAGTATTTAAACAAGGCTCAAGAATAAGGGTGATTTGTATATCTTTTCTTGCCTGATCTTTCAAACTGAAGGGAGGCAAAGTCAATTAGAACGATTGAAAGTTGTTTGTATTTCCAGAGGGTGACAATAAAAAAAGTTAATTAAAGTATTGGCCTCTTGTCAAGGGATTATGCCATGAAGTTTATTATTACATGTTGTTTTGATAGTCATTTTGTCAGTCACTTTTCGATTTGAAAGGTTTTTTTTTTAACTATTGAAACTTATATAATGTTAATATGAAATGTTACTTCAATAAAATATTAAAGTTACTTTTCTATAACATCAACTTTTATTTTTTTTTTAAGATTTATTTATGTATGCATACAAGAGCTGGGGTACAGGCCAGAGACCAGGGAGGTGAGAGGATTCACCAGAGACAGAGTGCGGAACAGAACAGGCAGCTTGGCTAAAATATACTGCTGAGGGGAGCAGCGGGTGAGGCAAGAGAGTTCTGCTACACCATGTGGGTCCCCTCCCTGGCCAGCAGCAGGGATCAAACTCGTGCTGCAGTGGCTGAGGTTTGCTTCATAGTGTGTTGCTTAACCCACTGCACCACCAGGGAGGCCCAACATCAGCTTTTAACTAAAAGCTTTTACTCTCATTGTTTTTACCTTATTGGTTTCCTTTAATGGCTTATTCATATGATATACTTCTTCTTTTAATTTATTTTATATATTGAGATGTTATTGCTTTACAACACTGTATATGATTTAGGGTAATAGATTCATAGTACTTCAGATTATATTACAAGATATCGTTTATATGCATTTAAATTGGTCCTTTTTATAAAGTATATAGTTCTGTGAGTCAAGCCCATACAATAGTGTCATCACCATTATAATAAGGTATGGAATAGTGACTGTACTCCAGAAACTTCCCTATCTAGTCAGTTTCTAGTCAAACCCAGTCCCTAAATGATCTTTTTTTTTTTTTTTTTTTTTTTGACCCTATAGCTTTGCCTTTCTTAGGATGTCCATTGCATGGAATTATGCAGCGTACAGTATTCTGATTATGAGTTCTTTCACTTAGCATTATGTATTTGAGGAGCATCCCCATTGTTGTAACTATCAGTTTATTCTTTTTTTATTTCTGAGTAGTATTCCACAGTGTACCTCTAACACAGTCTGCTCATCCTTTCACCTGTTGAAGCACATTTGGGGCATTTGGGTCAGATTCTATTCTTTTTTTTTAAATATTTATTTATTTATGCATACAAGCACTGGGGTACAGGCCAGAGGTGTGTGTGTGGGGGGGGTGAGAGGATTCACCAGACAGAGCAGGATGCAGAACAGGCAGATCAATGGAAGTACACTGCTGAGGGGAGCAGCGGGCACAGCAGGAGAGGTCTGCTGCACCATGTGGGTCCGCCCCCTGGCCAGCAGCAGGGATCGAACTTGTGCTGCAGTGGCTGCAGTTTGCTTCATAGTGTGTTGCTTAACCCACTGTGCCACCAGGGAGGCCCAGATTCTATTTTTTTTATAATTTCTATAAATACACATTTATAAGCTTTTGTGTGAACATACAGTTTGTTTCATTTGATAAATATCTAAAACTGGATATGTGTATGTTTTATTTCCTCAGTAAGCTCTATAAAAAGGTTATTTACCATCTATATATCTTCCTTTATGAAGTATCTTCTTAAATATTTTATAGTATTGTAAATTTTTGACATTGTGTTCACTTATTTATGAGTCCAGATTTCTCCTAAAGAGAGTAATTTAAATAACATATGACTGCTTGATGAATTCTCCATTTATCCTTCCCAGATTTGCTTATTAAAGAAACAGCAGAGAAAATGTCAGATTCCTACCTAGACCCACAATTTCTGGCAACTGCTGTTTACTTGTTAAAATAAGTGAATGTCCATTTTCATTTTGGAGGGCAAATGACAGTTTTGGATACTGTATTGTTCTTGTAGTGACTAGAACTTTCTAAACCACATAGGTCAGTGTGGGAACAAGAACATTTGTATCCTCCACCTTCCTTTCCTGTTCCCCACTTCCCTCACTTTGGTTACATAAGAGGAAAATTGAGAAAAAAGCTGCCCAAGTAGCTGGTGCTTTAACACAATTGGCCCCAGCCTCTGTCTCTTAGACGTAAGTTTTCCATAATTGGCAATATCTGGAAAGCCAGTGAGTTGTGAATCATGGAAGAAGTCATTGGACTGGTAATCCAAATAATATCAGAGTTTAAGCATTTGAGTAAAATTTGACTAGAATAACACTCTATATAATAGAGCAAGATGATGATGGTGACAGGGGATGATGACCAATTTCTGCAAAGGCCAGGAATCCACAGAACTGTCTTTCCCTACAATAACTCTTGTCCATCCTCTACCTCTCTCCTGTCATTAGCAGAGAGCAGCACAGTCAGGAAACCTTTGTAGTCAGACCACCTGGGGCTTTGCTTCCAGCTCAAACCGTGCTAACTTGGGTATACCTTCCAACCATTCCCAGCCTCAGTGTTCTTCAGTGTCAAATAAGGATAATAAAATACATGCATAAAAAAATTGTAAGGATTAAATGAAATCTTATAGAAAAGTCTTTAGCATAGTACCCGCTACATAATGAGCCCTCAAATGAGCCTTTAACATTATTGTGACTATTTAATATTCAACAAATGCTGTGAATGTAGTGTTGTTAAAGACTTGAGACTATGAATCTGCTTACAACAGCATGACAGTTGTCCATCCTTCTAAAAGCCTTCCGAAGAAGATCATCTTCCCTCACTACATCTTTGGACACCTCTTCCGATACTGCAACAATGCATATTATTACAGAGCAAAATAATGATGATTAAGTCTGTTTGATTAACTTCAAACAGAGATACCAGCTGCCCTTACCATGACCTGAGAAGTAATAGGGATTTTTCATAGTATTGCCTTTTTGAGTAAGTTCCTCTGGCAAGTGCCTTCCTTCCCTTGCCACCCCTTGCCACTCCCCACAAAAGTCAGCATATACAAAATATAACCAGATTTTATAGGTTTAAGCTATATTCTCTATAAGAATAGCAATTACGAGTCTGCTCTTGCTTCCTACCTGTGCATTGCTAATAAAATTATATTCCAGTGGTATGTTCGCTTGTTCATAACTAGGAAATTCTTCTTTCAATATCATCTGTGGCCTGGTCTTCTCCCCACACCTGTGGTGATAGTTAAAGATTTCATTAATTAGCCTAGAACCCATGACATCCACATAATTCGCTTGAGTTACATCAGAGCATTTGAACAAAACATTGAAACTGAGATACTTGTTCCTTAAAACTGCAGACCTAAATAGTTCATTCTGCTGGAATTTTCTAGAAGGAATCAATATGAGAGTTGGTCTTCCATTCCCAGAACATGTGTTTTCAGCAGGTTTCTTTCAAAAGCAAACAATCTCATGTTGACCTAAACTAGTGCTTTTAGAAGCCAAAAAGAGCAATGTCTCTAGGTACCTACTGAGTGTCTGAAACTTCCTCTCTCTGTCTATACAAAAGGGGGCAGGGTGGTGAAAAGGGGAATGGAATTGTGCTGTCAGCAGAAAAAATGTCAGTGCTTTCAAGTAGGTAAAGTGCCTTGCTGCGCAGGTATTTTCCACCTGAACCAACTATATCCTCAAATATACAAGTGTTCTGTCAGTTACACCCGCCTTGGAGGTAATTTTAAAATTCACCTACTTTGTAAACCCTAGCCTAAGAACAAGCAACAGTGAGATAAATATAGTCTGGCCATTAGAATGTGTTGATATGAAAATGGAAAATAAGTTTCCCTAGACTCATAATTGCTATTCTTATAGAGAATATAGGTTAAACCTATAAAATCTGGTTATATTTTGTATATGCTGACTTTTGTGGGGAGTGGCAAGGGGTGGCAAGGGAAGGAAGGCACTTGCCAGAGGAACTTACTCAAAAAGGCAATACTATGAAAAATCCCTGTTACTTCTCAGGTCATGGTAAAGGCAGCTGGTATCGCTGTTGCTGCTGATCTATCTGTTCATAATATCATCAGTTGCTAAGCATTTGACTAAGTCATTTTTGCTGGAAATGTTAAAAGTGCACATTAAATCTTACCAATATCTTGTTATTTTAACCTTGAATATATCTGAAAAGATTGATGGCGTACTCACTATAAGGTAGCTAAATAGCAATTACGGATTTTTCTTCTCACCTAAATGACACCAAGCAAAGGGCCATTATTTTTCCACTGGTCTCCTGGGTTCATCTGTTAGCAGTGCTGCCTGAAATAAGTTCTATAGTATACTTACAAGAGCATGTAAATACTGTCTATGTAGTGCATTTGAAATCTTCGTGTGATGGAAATTCCTGAGGATGTCTCCTACAGGATGCCTCCTACCTGCATCACTCCTTGTAAGCCACCTGCTATAACGATAGCAAGGGCCACGGTTCACCTGCCTCTATCTGAATCTATGCAGACAGGGTTATGATTGGTTATTGTTCTGCTGCTTTTTTTATTTCCTGCCTCTGTCATTTGTCATAGCATTAATTCCATGAGTGACAGCTATCATTATCAAGAAATGGTAAATTTTGGTTTCTAAACAATAAACATAAATGGGAAAAAATCTAAATTCTACTTAAGTGAAGTTTTCATTGTTGCTAATCAAGTTGGTAGAGAGAATGCTAAAGAAAAAATTGAAAATTGTTTTCCTGCCTACAATTTAAAAAAAGATTTCATTTAAATATAAATCAAAAGGGTAATTGTTTTTAGATGACCTTCAATGTACTAAAACTTTAGTAGGGACTCTGCACTATGAAAAAGAAATGGTTGTGAATAAATAGAAAGATCTCCCCCATTCTTGAATAGGAAGAAAAATGTTCATATACACATACACATGCAGATACATATATACACATACATGCATATACATATATATGTGTGTGTGCAATATATAACAAAGTAATAAAAATTTATTAAACAAGGAAATACAAAAGGTCATGAGAAAATATAAATAAAAGAAAATAGCCTGGGAATTGTGAAAATGAAAGTGTTAAGGGTTTGTCATACCAGATGTTAAATACAATATGAAGTTTCAGTAATATAAAAAGCAGTTTGTGGCTGTGCATGGACACATCAGTGAAACTGAATTGAAAATCCAAATGCGGATCAAATACAGCTAAACAATTGGTTTGTGGGGAAAAAAAAAAGCATTTGAAACGTGTGGGTAAAATATTTTACATATAGATGGGCAACAGGGAACCATTTGGAGAAAACAATACATTGGATTCATAATTGTTCAATCTTTTCACCAAAATTAATTCCAAATGTATTTGAGATTTATTTTTAAAAAGCAAAAACAAAGGCAAATTCCATGTTGTAAAGAGACAATGCTTTCACATGGCTCAAAACTTGAAAACACCTTCCAAAGTTAGGCATGATAAAATCTACAACAATATCTGAATTTGTCCACATGTCTTCCACCTGCCCTCTAGAGGTGTCCTTAATACACCCTTTCAGCATTTGTTTCTGGAGATGCAGGCTGCAGTGATTACTCCTTTCTTTCTTTCACAGAAGCCTGCTCACTGAAGACCTGTTTTCTACCTTTTGTGACATAACAGTATATCCCAGGAAGCGTTCCCTGTAGATACTACAGGGCCTCCTCAATGCTTTGCTAACTGCGTAGTGTTCAATTAGGTAAACAGTTTATTTAACCAATCTCTGATTGATGAACACAGGTTTTTCCCAACTTCTATATTTTCCTTCAACAAATTATGCTGCAGTGTTGAATAAATTCCCAGCGGTGGGACTTCCCATGTCAGAGGGTAAAGGCATTAATAATTTTGATATATACTGCCATTTTCCCCATTTTTTTCTGGCTTCTAGGATTTCCTTATATATTGAACAGATAAGTGTGTGTCAGTGGCATAAGTTGCCAACATTTTTTTTTTCTCTTTAGGAAAAGAATGTAAACATCCTAAACTGTTCATTGCAGATTGCAAGTTGGGTTCCTTGGGAAGGAGACTCTCTGATGGAATTTAGCAGGAGGGATGCATGTTAAGGGGTGCCTTTGATATAGATTTTTATTGATAGCAGGAAATGGAAGCATGAAAAACTGTGACTCAGGAAAATGAGTTAAGTTTAGATCAAACAATTGATAACTAGGGCCAAAGACAGAATGAGAACCCATATACTTGCTCAAGGCATATAACATAGCTTTAGGCTGTTTCCAAGGAAAGCATCCCAGATAGGCCATAACTCATAAGTAATTCCTGATAAAATGAGTGGGAGTCAGATAAGAAAAGCAAGAAAGAACCATTTTCTAGGAAGAGGGTATACTAATGAGTCTGAGAAACTGCAAATTGTTCTTAATGGTTGAAGACTGGGTTTTAGAGAAGTATCGAGAAAAGCAGAAGGGAAAAATGGGGTGACGTATGTGAAACCTTGGATATGTGTGAGTCATGACATTTCAAGCACAGCAGCCATAAAGAGATGAGACAAGACACTTCTGGAAGATGATTTTGTGCTTCTTAGTGGCTCATAACATAGCAGAAGATTATATATTTTGAAGTTAGCTGAAGCATGTGTCTTTTAAGTCCCTAGTTTCTTCATATAAAGTGCCTCAAACACTTCTCTACTGAGCATAAGACTGTGTTGAGTCTGAGTGGACCTTGAATCTGGGTGGACCCTTCTAACAATCTTAAGCAAAAGACAACAGATAACTTCCAAGGGTAATGCAAAAAAGGACACCTGCCCTTGGGTACCCAACTGTGCTATTATAGGAAGGCCGGCTGACATGGAGAGGCTCATGTATCTTTCTAGTCAATACCTGCAGCATTAGCTGTCTCTTAGGCATTAGGAGTGAGCAAACATCCAAGGACTTAAGTGCCCAGTCTTCCTGCTGATGACTGAAATAGATATTAATAGTCCTCATTGAGCCCTGCCCAGTTACAGACCTGTGAGCGAAATTAATGTCATTGTTTTGAGCCACTCAGTTTTGGGAGTAACTTGTTAAGTAAATTCAATCTAGAACAAATAGCCTCGCTGACTTTCATTTTAAACAAGTAATTAATGTTCTCTTAGACCAAAAGATTATCTCTTGGTTCATGATCCTTTGAGTCAGCTGTTTCTGTGGATAATAGAAGAGAGTTTTGTACAAATGATACATCCATTGGAAAGAAACTCAGTTACCAAGACCTTATCACCATGAAAATTAATGATCAGGCACCAAGCAAACAGGCCAGTGCCTTCAGCACAATCTAATCTTCCCACTCACATGTACTTTTTGCCTAAATCTAACTATGACACTAAAGTTATCACTTTCCTGATAACAGAAAATTGCCATATTTTCCTGTTGCCACAGAGGGATATGCAGTTTTCAAAACCCATAGACTGTACACTGAATAGAGTGAATTTTACAATATGTAAATTATATCTAAAAATAAAAGTAAACAGATATTCAAAACAATTGCTGCTTGATATCTAAATCAAGTGTCATACAGGAAGTCATTCACACATAGATCAATGAAACAGAATTGAGAGTTCAGAAATAAATACACACGGACAAAAAAATTAGAGCAAAGGAGACTCACAATGGAACGAAGAAAGTCTCTTCCATAATGGTGTTGAGAAAATTGGACAATCACATACCAAAAAATGAAGGTAAGACATTAACACCATACCTGAAACCATGGTCTAAATAAAAGAAAACATGGGCCTCCATGGTGGTGCAGTGGGTTAAGCAGCGCACTATGAAGCAAACTGCAGCCACTGCAGCACGAGTTCGATCCCTGCTGCCGGCCAGGGAGGGGACCCACATGGCACAGCAGACCTCTCCTGCCTTGCCCATTGCTCCCCTCAGCAGTGTACTTCCATTGATCTGCCTGTTGTGCTCCCTGCTCTGTCTGTGGTGAATCCTCTCACCCCCCACACCTCTGGCACTGTATGCATAAATAAATAAATCTTAAAAAACAGAAAACATAAGCCATAATCTCTTGAACATCAACCTCAGAGATTTGAGGACTCCACTCCAGTGGCAAGGAAATAAAACAAACCTAAACAAATGGAATAATATCTAAAGGGCTTTTGCACAGCAAAAGAAACTTGTATTTAAAAGAAAGTCAAACTAATGTGAAAAGATGTTTATACACCCCTTTCCAACAAGGGGATAATATCCAAATATATGAAGAGTTCATAAAAGTAAATAACAAGCAAAGAACACAATTTTTAAAAAATGGGCAGAGGATCTCAATAGATACTTTTCCAAATAGGACATACAAGTTTATGAAAGATGTTCATTTTCTCCTATTAGAAAATTACAAGTCAAAGCATTGAAATGTCATTTCACATCTGTAAGAATTATGCTGAGTGAAATAAGCCAGAAAGAAAAGGAAAAATACTGGATGGCAAAACTCATAAGAGGAATGTAGAGGAAACAAACAAGGGATTAAACGGGAAAAAATCAATTACAATAAATAATCAGAATGAACAGACAACTATTAATCTGAGACATACCCAAGGAGGAGGAGGGAGAAGGAATAAAAGGTGTGGGAAGAGCACAAGGGACTATGGTGATGGTGCACGGGTGAATTGGTCCACAGGGATGAGAAATATACACTGTACAAAATTGAAAAATAATGTGAAATATATATATATATAACAATGAACATTATCTAAAATACAAGAAAAAATGAGTGTTAGAGAGGATGTGGAAGAAGGAAAACTACACACTGTTGGCTCATTTTAAATTGGTGCAGCCATTAGGAAAGAGTATGGAGAGTCCACAAAAATTAAAAATGGAAATTCCATATGATCCAGTTGTCCCACATGTGGGTATTTACCTGAAGACTATAAAGACACTAATTCAAAGACATATTTGCCTCCATGTTTATTTGCAGCACTATTTACGAAAACTGGAAAAAGGATAAATCTTTTCAACAAATGGTGTTGTGAGAACTACACAGCTATATGCTGAAGAATGAAACTAGACCATCATCTCAGACCTTACACAAAAATTAACTCAAAGTCAGTTAAAGATGTGTATTTAAGACCTGAAAATATAGAATATATTGAGGTAAAACATTCCATTTTAGTGATACCTTTATGGACTAGTCTCTAATAGCAAGAGAAACAAAAGTAAATAGAAACAAATATGATTACATCAAACTTCTTCACAGTGAAACTGTCACTAAAACAAGAAGACACCCTAACAAATAGGAGAAATATTTGCATATAATACATCTGACAAATGCCTCATATACAAAATACATAAAGTATGCAGCTCAACAACAGCAAAAATAAAACACAACCCAATCAAAAATTGGGTAGAAGAGCTAAATAGACACTTCTCAAAAAAAGACATATATAGGGATAATAGGCACTTGAAAGAGAATTGCTCATCATCACTTAACAGGGAAATACAAATCAAGACCACATTGAGGTACCATCTCACACCTGTAGAGGATGGGCCATATCAAAAAGACCAGAAACAGCAAGTGTTGGCAAGGATGCAAAGATAAAGGAACTCTTGAATACTGTTGGTGGGAAGGTGGACGGCCACAAATCTGAAGCAACTGGAGGATTAGGGTGGTGGGGTAGGAGTGGGAGAGGAAGGAGACCCAGGGACTATGGTAAAGGATTGTTGGGACACTGGTGGCAGGCAGGATTTGAAAGTATACATATGTAGTGGTTTGAGTCTATAACCCCTGGAGCAGATACAAAGATGGAAACCTACTTTATCTCAATAAAAATAACTTGGAAATGGGCCTCACTGGTGGCAAAGTGGGTTAAGCAATGCACTATGAAGGAAACCGCAGCCACTGTAGCACGAGTTTGATCCCTGCTGCCAGCCAGGAGACCCACATGGCATAGTGGACCTCTCCTGCCTCACCTGCTGCTCCTCCCAGCAGTGTGTTTCGGTCCATCTGCCTGTTCTGCTCCCTGCTCTGTCTCTGGTGAATGCTCTCACCTCCCGTGACTCTGGCCTGTTCCCCAGCTCTTGTATGCATAAATAAATAAATCTTCAAAAAAATAACTTGGGAAAACAAACTAACATAAAACAAAGACCACTGTTCTACCCCTTTGCAAACTGATTGATGGGATCCCTTACTGGTTCCCAACATTCAAGAGCCCTAAACATTCAAAAGGATACCTGCACCCCTATGTTTTTTGCAGCACTATTTATAGTAGGGAAGACTTGGAAACAACCCAAATGCCCAAAGAGAGATGACTATATCAAGAAGATGTGGTATATATACACAATGGAATACAATTCAGCAATCACAAAAGATAAACTAATGCTATTCACAGCAGCAGCATGGATGGAACTAGAAGGAATTATGCTCAGTGAAATAAGTCAGAAGGAAAAAGAATAATATCAGACTGTTTCACTTACAGGAGGAATACAGGGGAACCAGCTAAGAGATCAGGGGGAAAATAATAGCCAAAAAACCCCAAACAAACACAGCAAAACAAAACAAAAATAGACAACTATAAATCAGAGACATTCTACAGGGGAGGGGCAAGAGAGGGGTCAAAATAAGGATGGGACAAGCACGAGGAGCACAAGGGACTATGGCGATGGGGCACAGGTGAAATGGTGAAAATTCTGTGGGGACTACACCTGAGAAAAGAAAGCAAACACTGCAAAAAAAAGAAAAGAAAGTGAACAATGATGTAAAATACATATAAATAAATTATTTTGAAAAATCAGTCTTTAATTAAAAAATAAAACTCAGAAATATGAAAAAAGAGCCCTAAACAAATCTGTTGTATTTAAACCAGCTTGAGGAAATTTAAAACTCAAAGGCAAAGACTAAGAATAAGAGTGGTATATATTCAACTTGGGTGAATAGTCCCACAATCCACTCAGTACAGAACATGTTACATACTTTTGAGTGTGAGAAATGGCCAGGGGATGGAAGAGAGGTTTCTGGGACTCCTTGGAATATAGTTCTAAATCTGTTAAGATGCTCACGAGGTCTGCAGATAGATGGGAGGATCTAGGAACACAAGAGTAGTTAAGTTGTGGAGAAGGTTTAAATGAAAATGGTGTGGTGAATATGTGTGGTGAAATGGTTGTACCTGAACATATTATGGAAATGGATAGCATGTCTCACTGGGTGAGTGTTTTCCCTACCTAGTGCTGTAAAACAAAAGCCTGTAAGTCCACTCTCCTGATTGGACATGCTAATGGAAACTAATTAGATTGCCTGAGCCCACACAGGGTGTTAATTTAAAAGTGACTGTTAGACAAAACATGTAAGAATATCAGCACCTACTTGCTTAATTGGATTTGGGAGGATGTATATGTTATACACACACACACACACACACAAATGCCTTCCATTTTTGTTCAACGTTCCTGCTCATTCCACCTCCAAAAACATATGTATTCTATCTCTCATAATCTCACACTTCTATAATTTTTTTCTGTTTAGGTTTACTAAGGGTGATACATACAACCATGGTCGAGTTTTGATTCAACAAATGGGACTGTGCTCAAAATAATGGTTCCATAACTTATAAACCTGGAGAACTGTGGCAAAACTAAATTTAGTCTCCTTCAAGACAACTTAAATCTGAAAAACTTATGTCTGTGTTTTACCTATGCATATATGACTAGCAGTAAGGAATTTTCTTCCATTCTGTTTTCACATTCATGAGAGGTTAGATGGTTCAAAGTGTTGGGGCAGGAGTTTTCTTATGTACCAGTGGACTGTCAAAGCTTCATATTCCTCATTATTTTTTGAGTTGTAAGAAGCTAGTTAAAATGTTTATATATAATTTTATAACCTTAAAATTAAATATTATAGCAAATCACAATCCACAACACATAAATGCAAAACCCTTTTGTGCCCACATTTAGCATATTTAGTCAATTTCCTTTCCAAATCCACTCTATGACAGCTGAAGGAATTTCTTGAGGATGACAGATTGTCAGCACACTGACATGATTGTTTCAGATGTATATTTTTAGTGCGAATGAATGATTTTTAAGTAGGCCTTTCTGAGAAATACAATAATAGGAAGAAATATTGTTATTCCATGTGTCAAACTTATAGAATTCTTTTTTTCTTTTTGGGTTATGGTAAACCTAATTGGTGATTATTAAGCATTTAACAAGAGAAAAAGAAATTTTGAAGTTTGCTGAAAACATTCTAGCATCTGCTAGAATAGGCCTGTTGATAAATAGTAAAGAATTACTGAATTATTGGGATTAGGGACTAAAGTATATGGCTGTGACCAAAGTTATTACAAGTACTAGAAAGTGTTTAGTAAGTTCAGTGTTATTTTCTGCCTCAGGATATTTGGGACCTGACAAGAAAGAGCTGTTTCCAGACTAGAAAGAAGAGTCTAGGCTTCCTAAGGGATTGTCTGAAAACTTTATCATTGTTCTAAAGGGATGCATTTCTTCTTCTTTTAATTGTATCACTGGTTTGTAACATTATATAGGTATCAGGTGGACACACTTACATATCAACATCTGTATATACTACATTGTGTATAGAGAACGCACTGCCTACCAAACCCGTAAATTAATTCCTTTTAAACTGATAAAGATTTTAAAGGCGAGACCTTTGAGAACATGGACTTAGGAAGGAAAACACTAAAAATCCATAAAAAGTCACCAAGAAGGTGACTTTTATGTAGAAAGCAGTTTTCAATTTTCTTCTGGAAAAAGAGCTACAGCTTCCAGCAAGCATGCGTCCATCAGCTGCATACAAGCAGCATAGGTTCATTGGCGTGATCATTAGTGTGGCTTTTTTCAGGTAAACCCATACGTGTCCTATGGGAATGTGAGTTTAGTGTAAGGAAAGCTAGCTCTGGTGGAATAATCTGTACCCACAAGTTTTCAGGTCTCCTTTTACTTGTTCCACACCATCCTGATCTTCACATAGCTATGCAAGCAGGACTTTTCCCTCCTTCAGGAAGGATGCCTCAAGGTATTATCACCATGCCAGTTACAGGGATGAAAGAAGGTAGAGTGGTGATGGAAAATAACAATGATAACAATAATCATAAAAATGTAAGATATTTACAAAAATAAAACTGAAATTATAGTTTATATGCATATTAAATACTAAACCACTAAAAAATCAGAGTATCAAAAGTAGGCCATTATTGCAACAAAAGTTAAAATTTTATGGGAAATGTATCCCAGAATGTTTCATTACTACAATACATTTTGCTGTCAATAACATTCATATTTATTTATAAATATTTTCCCTGAAAGATGAATTACTATTCACCTGTTACTATTAAATAATTTTTCAAAATTCAGGGTTCCATAAACTGCCCTTGCAACCTTTAGAGAAATTAGGTGATTTAAAGCTTTGCAGTTGAGCTCGAAATTCATCAAATAATAATAATAATGCAAAGTAAACAAAATAGCTGTTGACAAGTCTGTTTCAATCAATTTCATTTTACTTGTTGATTTTCAGCATGTTGTTTATGAAATATGTAAAAATGTACCCAAGAACAGTTTACTTCCTGTTTCAGCTAGCTGTATTTTGAGTTCTATATTAATTGAGCTTTTCTACATTAATTTTTCCTTTATTCATTTCATCTATATTAATTTTTGTCTTTTTTGGTTTTAAAAATGTGTTTGTTTTTATATTTAAAAGGTTTTACTTAAATGCGCATTGACGATAGTAACTGATAAATGTAGGAAAAGCTGATATCCAAATAATACTTTGCATTAATCTGACTTGGAGGAACCATTACATCAGCAACTACATAGATGATTAAATCAAGCACACATGTATATTTTTCTGTGTGACACATAGGTTGCTTAATTGCTGTAGGTTTTGTTCAACTCAGATACTTTTACGACTATATCTTTAAGTTTTAGAGGGCCTAAACTAGTTTTATGTGGTGGCATGGCTATTTATGGGTGGAGTCTCCCTGGGCCTATTAACTGTTTCAGTGCAAGTTTATTATTCATAATGGCACATTTTTGAAGTGTTAAAGTTTTCTTAGCATTCCATGCTGACTTCATAAAAATTATTTTGATATTTAATTATAATGAAAAAGAAGAAATGGTATAGAATCACCTGGTTGATTTTGTTATTCATGATTGGTTATCCATGGCAAGGGTAAATTTGATTTTAGAAAAAAATAAGTTATAAATGCCTAGATACTTTATACAAATGGGATTTATATTATATTTATATTTATATTCATTAGTAATAAGGTTTTTGTATGTTTTATTAATTTTATATTAAGAATTTTATTATAACTTTTTTTGAGATAACATTGGTTTGCTACCTCTTCAGTGTATGCTATCTTATCACACCCACCACCAAAACATCCGTAATCCTCCATCATGGACCACTGGCCCCCCTTTGCTATCCACTCCCGTTGTCCTCCTCCTGCCTGTTAAATTCTACAATCTTATTTCTAGGATTCATTTTGGTTTCATTTTGTCTGTTGCTTTGTTTTGTTTCTTTTTATTCTACATATAAGTGAAATCATGTGGTATTTGCCTTTCTCCTTCCAACTTATTTCATATAGCATAATCCACTCCATTCCTTATTGTCTTAAATGGCAAGATTTCATCTATTTTTTTTTTTAATACCTGAGTAGTATTCTACTCAGTGAAGATATACTGCACCTTTTTTTAAAAATCTGTTTAGGTTGTTTTCAAAACTTGCTACTGTAAATCATGCTACAGTTTACAGAAGAGTGCATACATCTATTATCCCTTCAGATTAGTGCCTTTGTAGACTAAGAATATATACAATGTACTGAACTTGCTGCTACATCGGACAAATTTTTATAGTATTTTCAGGAACCTTCATACTGTCTTATAATGGACCAACCTATGTTTGCATCAACAGTGTATGATGGTTCCTTTTTCTCTACATTCTTGCAAACACTTGTTTCTAATATTTTTTTGATATGGAAAATTCTTATGTGTGTGTGAGATGGTATATCACTGTGGTTTGATTTATATTTTCCTGGTGGTAAATATTGATGAGCTTTTTTTCATGTGTCTGTTGGCCATCTGCATGTCCTCTTTGAAGAGATCTCTTAGCTCTTGTGATCACTTTCTTTAAAATTAGGTTATTTTTATTTATTTGAATTTATGAATTCTTTATAAAGATCTTTATAAAGATCTGTGTCAGATGTATTATATGTAAATAGTTTCTCCCCATCAAAATGTATCCTTTAATTTTAATGATAATTTGTTTTGCAGTTCACAAAGTTTTTAATTTGATGTAAACCCATTTAGTTGACTTTTGCTTTAGTTTCTCTGCTCTTGGAATCATGTCCCCCAAAACAACAGTGAAGCCCTATCTTGGTATGTTTTGACACTTCACTTCTGTGTATTTTGTGGGTTTAGTTCTAATATCCAAATCTGCAGTTCATTTTGAGTTAAAGTTTTTGTGTAATCAAATAGTAATCAAATTACTGCTTGTGAGAGATAGTCATCTATTTTCATTCTTTTCAATACCCACAACACCATTTCTTAAAGAGGTATTCCATTTTGCTCCATATACTCTGGGTTCATTGTCATAGATTAACTGTCTGTATGAGTGTACATTTATTTCTACCTTTTCAGTTGTGTTCCATTGGTGTGTTTGTTTTTATTCCAATACCATGCTCTTTTTATTACAGTAACTTTGTAGTAGCATTTAGGAGTGGGATAATTATGGTTTTGGTTTTCTGTTTGGGTTTTTTTTTTTTTTTTGTCAAGTTTGCTTTGGCTATCTAGGATCTTATGTAAATTTCAGTAATGTTTTTTTCTATTTCATTGAAGGATATCATTAAAACTTTAATAGGGATTATACTGTATCTACAAATTGCTTGGATAAGATGACCATTTTTAGCAATGTTATTTCCTGCAATCTGGGTATATAAAATATCTTTCATCAGATCTATTTCTTTAATGATGTCTTATATGTCCTTGTATACATCTTTTCCTCCTATATTAAGTTTAATCCTAGGTAATTAATATTTATTATGTAGTTATAAATAGTTTGTTTTCTTGATTTCTTTCTCTTCCAGTTTCTTCTTTGCATATAGGAATACAGACTTTTGTTCATAAATGTTTTAGCCTGCTATTTTATGTACTGATTTTTTTTTAATAGTTTTTTAGTGGGGTGTTTAAGGTTTTCTCTGAACCATCCTTTTTCCTCATATAAATCCCACTTAGTTTCTAAATTACTGATTACTAAATCCGTTTAATAAGAGTTTATTGAGGAATTTTGCCCTCTGTTCATTAGGTATTTAGGGCTGTAGTTTTCTTTCTTTGTGTTCTTTATTTGATTTCAGTATTAGTGTAATGTGGTCTCAAAATATGTTTGGAAGAATTTCTCCTTTCTCAGTTTTTTGAAAGTATCTAAGAAGTATAGGTATTAGTTTATGTTTAAAAGTTTGGTAGAACTCACTTATGAAGCCATTTGGTCCTGGACTGTTGTTTTTTGGGAGAGTTTTGATTACTGTTTCAATTTCCTTGTTTGTGATTGGTTTGTTCAGATTTTCTATTCTTTCCTATCCAGTCTTGGATGATTGTAAAATTCTAAGAACCCACCCATCTCATTTAGGTTGTTGAACTTGCTTACGTACAAATGTTTACAGTATCTGTTATTAACCTCTGGCCTTTTGCAGTGCCTTTTATAACTTCTCCTTCTAATTTTTGAGCCTATTTGAGCTTTCTCCTTCTCTTTCTTAGTGAGCCTAGCTAATGGTTTGTCTTATTTTTATTCCTTCCTTTACTAGAATTGCTCTGTGTCCTATATGATCTAAAAAGTCCTAAAATGTTGTACTCTCATTGTCATTTGTCTCAAGGGTTTTTTTTTTTATTTCTTCCTTGATTTCATCATTAACCAAGTGGTCATTCACTAGAGTATTACTCATTTCCCATATATTAAAATACTTGTAGTCAATTTGTATTTCAGTACCTTTATGGTTAGAGAAGGTATTTGATATAACTTCAATCTCCATGGATTTGTCGATGTTGTTTTGTAATACAAATCATGGTTAGTGTTAGAGAATGACCCACATGCACTTGAGAAAAATGTGTATTCAGCTTTGTGGGGAAGGGTATAGTGGCTTCTAAATATCTGTTAGACTCATGCAATTCTTTGTTTAGGGTGATTTATTTATTTTATTCTTTGTTTAGGGTGATTTATTTATTTTCTCTCTCATTGATCTGTTCATTGGTAAGAATGGGTCATTGAAGTCTCTAGCCAAATACATATTTTCTTCAGTGTCAGTTTTCAGATTTGTTAGTAGGTAGTTGTCTGATATATTTTATTGCTCCTTCATTTGGTGAGTATATATTGATGAGTACTATGTCCTCATGCTTTATTATTTCCTTGATCATTATGTTGTGTCCATCCCTATGTCTTGCAAGCTTTTTAAGCTGCAAGTCTATTTTGTCTGATATAAATACGATGGTTCCTGCCTTCCTTTAGGTGCCATATGCTTGCAAGATTGTTTTCCAACTCTTTCCTTTTAATTTGTTATCCTTAGTACTTAAGTGTGTTTCCTGTAGGTAGCAGAAGGTTGAATTCTGTTTCCTAATTTAACTGGATACTCTGATTTTTTATTAGTCAGTTCCATCCATTGACATTTAGTGTGATTATTGTTATATAAAGATCCATTCCTGCCATTTTGTTCCTAGTTTTTTGGTTCTATTTAATTCCTTATTCAGTTCCTTATGTTAATTCTTCTCTTTGATTTAATTTCTAAATCTTTTTTTATTATTTGTTGATGGGTAGAGATTAAATGCAAATTCCCTTAAGATTTTCTTTCTCTGGGAAGGTCCTAATTTCTCTCTCATATAGAAAAGAGAGCTTTTTAGGATAGAGTATTCCTGTCTAGCATTTTTTTTTTCTTGGAGTATTTTGAATATGGCTCTCTAGTCTTCCTGTCTACAGTGTAAGTTTCAGAATTATCAGGAATAATTTGCTTCTGGGTATTATTCTTCATTACCCTTATTCTAGAGTGTTTGGATTTGCTTTGGGGAAATTTTAAAATACACTTTGAAAGCTGAAAATAGCTAAATGGTTGAATATGAACAAATGTTACTTGACTGTGTAAATATTAAAAATACAATATGCCTGGCAACCTGCATTAATTAGAAATTCATTATTTGGATAATAAAACTTAAAATTGTTTTGTCTTACATCAGGAACACGTCCCATTATTATTCAGAATAAGCATATGTCATTTCAGAACTTGTCTTTACAAATAGACGCAAATTAATAGTGAATAATTGCATAGAAATAGTAATTAAGAGTCAATAATTGAGGCACAGTTTCTTCAGTGGCCTCTTCATGGAACTCCCAAATGCCAACAACCATGTTCCCTTCCTGTTCCTCTAAGAAGAGGCAAAAGTGGAAAGAGACAGAATGCCTAGTGCCTAGAAATGGCTTACTCATTTAAAGAAATCAATTTTAGTATTACTAGATATGAATTAGGTGTTTTAATTAAAAAATAAAATAATTTCAAGTGAGCTTCTTTTCCTACACACTGTGGGAAGATGAGCCATATTAATTATACTTGAGACTTTTTCTCATCTTGTGTTGAAAATGGCACCTGGGAAGAGTTAGAAAATGTCACCATTACAATTCTGTTATTTGCGTCTGGCATGTTATGCATGCCATTTCTGTTTTATTGATAAAATAGAGGGCTTAGATATTTGATATTAACTTAGCAGTAAATAAATCTAAAAAACTACTTGTTTTAATTTCATCATGAAAGTAGACTTCTAACCTTCCATGTGAAATTTTGTCTCCTTTAGCTGTGGAAAAGAAATAAGTTCTATTTCCCCTCTGTTCTGCGAGCCCCTTCAGCGGCCGCCTTCTTACTACTTGTGCAAGTTGTTATAACAACGAAGTATAAACTATTACAGAAAGTGATGAAATACATGTGCAGAAAGCAAGGGGCTTATGTTATTTTAATGAAAACTAATTTGTATGTTTTGGAAAGACTCAAAGATGAGTTTGTTTTTTTAAAAACTAATTAGATATGGGTAAAACAACTGTGAAAAGACGGTGGATTAAAATAACTCACGAAGAATTTACTCTCACATTGCCTTGCAAATTTTCTTTGTACTTAAGAAAAGCCTTAAAACTGGGCATTTTTAACTTTTATTATGATATATTGTGTTAACTGTGTGTGCTGTAGAAAATGGAACTTGAACCGTGAAAGCAGTTCCCATAAAATCAACTTTTGGTGAATCAATATACATTTATGTATTCTGAGCGAAATGAAATATCTATATATCAGGTATAGCTGATTTTCTCAAGTTGCTGACTTACTGTAGGTAACAACTAAATCAAATGACAGTCCTTCGTGCTCCCATCTAGGTGATGGTGCACTGGTGAGATGGTGATGGGGAATACATGGGGATTACAATTGATGGCAAGTATATGTAAATTTAAAAAAAAATTTTATATTAAGAAAAAAAATAAGAAAAATGTGAAAACAAGTCAACATGACTTGCAGGGTTTTGTAAAGCAAGAGTGGGGGAATTATGAGATGAGTCTAAAATATGTAAGTCCTTTTAAATTAAAAAAAAATCAAATGACAGGATTACAACAGGTGCTAGAATGAGTTCAATAATACAATGGAAACTGCATATCAAGATTGTAATTTAGTGTTTGAAGTATAGTATTTATATCATAGAAATTTAATAGAGGTTCATGTGATCAATTTAAGGTATAGCCCAATATAAAATACATATTACATGTAGATATATCCTTTTAAAATATGTATAATTTTAATATATATAATATATAATTTTAAAATATATATGGTATTTTAATATAGAATATTTTAAAATATATATGCTATTTTTAAAAATGTGTACTAATTATAAGTTTTATTCAACTCTAGTCACTTAACAAATAATTATCACATAACTTATATATGTTGCCTTATTCTCATGCTTTAGTTTATATCAACATCTGAACTGAAAATACTACATCCCTCTTCCCTGAATCTTAGAATTGCATCTCTGCTTATCTCTCTAATACTATTTTTTATTCAAGTAGTTTTCTATGCTCTCTGTATGAAATTGTTATGACCTCTTGAAACTTGTTTGTTGATAACATTGGATTATTACCTACTGTTTAGAATTTTCCAAGTAATGTGATTTTTGATATCATAGTGCTGATAGTCCACTTAATGTACTTGCACGTGTGTGCTTGTGTGTGTGTCTGTGTCTGTACCAAATCTCTAGTATTTCTAAAACACTGTTTGTGACACTTTTGCCTAGCTTACATGAGACTGCTCCCACTAAAATCCTTGGGAGAGCAACATGAATTTCAACTGTGTAAGAGAGAACAAATGGTTGGCTATGGCCAGTACAAACACATATTTTTTGAGGAAAAAACTAAGAGTGCAGGGTCTCCCTGGTGGCGCCAGTGGTTGAGCGCCACACTGTGGGGCTTCTGCAACCATTGCAGTGCGAGTTTCCATCCCCGGACAGGGAGGGGACCCACATGGCGCAGCAGGTCTCTCCTGCCTTGCCCGCTGCTCCCCTCAGCAGTGTGTTTCAGTCCATCTGCCTGTTCTGCTCTCCACTCTGTCTCTGGTGAACTCTCTCACCCCTGCACCTCTGGCCTGCACTCCAGCTCTTATATGTATAAGTAAATCTTTAAAAAAAATAAAATAAGAGCATAAGGTTCTGCTGGTGAAATTAATGCACTCTGTTCTTTGGCAAATGGTTAAAGTTGTGTAAGAGGAGCCCGGTGGCTCCTCATTCTGCCTCTAAGACCTGCCTACCACACAGTACAGCCGGGCTGCCTGGCACAGTTTTTGAAAATGGGCCAATCAAGTTTGAAACCCAGATATCCTGAGAGCAATATAAGCCTGGGCAGCAGAAAGATTCAGAGACACTCAAGACCTTTGCTTCAGAGACACACACTCAGCTGAGACTGATTTGTTCAGAAAGTCTTCACATTTGAGATTCTAGGCTGGGAAAACGTCCCCATCTGATGTCCCCTTCAAACTACCACCTGACTGCCACTCCTGCCACCAGTACAACCGGCACCATCTCCTGACTGTTGGGGTCTGATCCTCCAAAGATCACTGGTCTGTGCCCAGTCCCTCCAAAGAGCTGCGTGGCTGACTGTGAGGCTGACTGTGCCACTGCATCGCCTGCTGACCAGCACATCTGGCCTGTTCCCAGAGCCTCCCAGGACTGTGCACTGGGTCCTGATCCTCCATTTTCCTGCCTGCTGCCCAGCGCTCAGTGGTGCTGCTGGCTTGGGCCTGGCCACTTCTAAGACTGTCCACGGTGTCTGATCCTCTGCTACTGCCATATGACTGCAGCTCTGCCTCCAGTTTGTCAAGAATAGTGTTGTTGCCTTTGATGCTGTCAACTCTGGTTCTCAATAGGTGCTGCTGGCCACTCAGAGCGGCCTCAGCACCACCATTGGTGACTCCCTCCAGGTGCCACGGAGGCGGGTCTCGTCCCCCACTTACCAGTGTGCCGCCGACTCAAGTTCTCATCAACAATACCATCTTGCATGAATAACTTTTGGTTTAGACTTCTAGACACTGTGGACACTCTCTGGGGTAGAACAGACAGCTCTTTGTGGCCCAAGAAGCACTTTCCTTTTTCCCTATCTTCTCAATTACCCCCTTATAAAACAAAACAAAACAAAACCCTCTGTTGTGTCTTACAATGACAAGTGCATGGGTGAGGACCCATGCACTCTGATATTTCCCAGGGCTTTATAGTTGTAGTTAGAGAATCTTAGTTTTTACCAAGATATTAAAAAATGCTCATCTTAATTTATAATAATTTTCTGGGGAGATTAAGAAATGGTTACTTGCTCGGGAGAGGTGTTAGTGAATATTACAACATATTAAAAGCATGATGCTTTACATCATTGTATCATTGGAGGTTATAGTTTTAAACCTCTGTGAACACACATTTTCATGCCACACCCACCACAAATACCCCAGTAATCCTCGTAGAATAAAGCTAAGTGGTTAATTTCTACATTATTATTGGGTCCCCAAAACTGTCAAGGAGCCTTCTGTAAACGCATTCTAAATCTAAACATGTCTTTTAAAATAAACTTTTTCTTTAAAAAGGCTCTAAGTTGCATTTTGCTTTACTACTAAGTTTCCTAAGGGAGAGACACTCAGAACCTAGTGGGCTTTGTTGCCCAGCTGCCACCATCTGGATTTGGTGGCCCTGCTAAATGACTGCTTCACTTAGTATGTAGAAAAATGAATTTTGGAAACTTAAAATTATGGCCCTTGCCCAAGGGGACTTCTAGTATAAAGAAAATGCAGAAGTTAGCTGAAGTGTAAGAGGTTTGTTTAGGAGAAAATGAGGTGTTAAGCAGACACAGTCATCTGATTTTTAGCATTGATGAAGAGTGCTGAATTATTCAGGTCTTAGGTCTAAAATGTAACTGTTCTCCAATTCACTGACATTAAATTCTCAGTTGCCAATTTCTGTCTTCTTAATTGTTAATTCTCAGTTTGTGTATTTTATGTGTCTGGCTAAGGATTTAGTTAAAATATCTTTTCTCATTTTCTGCAAATGCTGACTTTGCTTTAAAGTTACTTAGACTTAGTTCACCTTTTTCTTGTTTATCTTTTTTAATAGTAGTGAGCTAATATAACTTTTGTTTGGTCATAAAAATGGTAATATGAATAATTTATTCAGAAGCAGAGGTCATTTTTTAAATCTCCACATGCTTGAAATCTAAACCTATGCATATATAATCCGTATGTATTCCATGGTGAATACCATACTGCCACTCCCAATTTAAATACAAAGCGTTCATAAAATGCCACTTGCCATTGAATATTGACACCATGGAAATATTTGTTACTGTTTTCATGAAAGCAGCTTGTACAACATTAAGTTCTTACTTTGATTTTAAGTCACTTATAGTATAGATTGCCAGTATAGATATTTGATTTCCCTGTACTTTTAAATTCACTGCAGGTATGTACTAGCACTTAGAAACTGAAAAACAACTGCCTAAACTTTCTTTTCAAAAACAGTAGCAATATGCTTAATTCCTATAGCATTTGCTGCTTTGAGGGCAGATCACAAGATCAAACTCCTGGTAATTGGATGGAAGGTCATTATTCATTTGTGTGAAGACTAGTTTTATTTTGGTTTCTGGAGTCCCCTGCCTGAATTAAATCTCTAAATTTTATACAAGAAAATAAAATAATAATAAAGAATAGGGAAGAAATCTTGATCTCAAGATTTTAAGTCTTCAAATGGGTGGGGACATAAAGAGATATGTTGGGTGAAAGCAAAAAGTTGATCTTAAAGATGTTAAAATTGTTATTGTCCTGGTGCAAAGGAAATTATCCTATACCTAGTGGGTTCTTCTAGGCTGACAAATAAATAAGCATTAGACAGATTCATAAGAGAAAAAAATAAGTTTAATAATGGCATTTATAGTTCATATATATATATATATATATATACCCACCCATATGACTTCAGGTGCCATATTAATAGCTAAGACTATGCCACAAGGATTTGGGGAGGGTGAGGGCAGAAAAAGAGAATGTCAGGGAGATGACTAGGGAAGGCATAGTGAACAAAGATATGAAGATTTAAGTTCTGTTTCCTTCAATGAGAGAAGATAAGGAGACTCAGTCTTCTGGTACATGCCCTTATGGGGCTTACATGTACCTATCTTTATCAAAGCAACTTCTGCCCTACCTGTAAAATCCCTCCCATGAAATCAATCTTTTGAATAAAGAACTACTTTGAAGTGGCAGAGTTTTGCTACCCTGTGGAGTGATAAAGGGGTTAGGAGTAGGGATGGGGAAGGAATTAATGGGTAAAGCACAGGGGATTTTTAGGGCAAAGTATTCTATATGATACTGATTTCTAGTATTCTCAAAACTATAGAGCTGTATAATGCAAAGAGTGTACCCTAGTATAAACTATTTAACTTAACAGTAATGCGTCAATATGACTCATCATTTATAACAAGTATACCACAGTAAAAGATTATAAAAGTAGAAAAAACTCTGTTGGGATATGTGCAGGTGGTATGGAAACTCTAATTTTCTACTCCATTTTTCCCGTAGACCTGAAACTACTCTAAGGTACAGTCCATTAATCCACTTTTAAGGATGATTGTGATACATAAGATGACTGTCAAGTAGACTGTGGGTGATGAAGGGTTGATGTTAGGAATGCAACTTGAAAGTCATCTATATAAAGAGGTCCTGGGCTTTGAGAGTAATGAGCTCCTTATAATGAAGAAAGGGAAGAAATTAAGGCCCGGGTGAACCTTCCAATATTTCCATATAGGGGCCTGTTTCATCACAAAATTTTTTGAAGAACTAAAAAGAATGACACTAAAAAATTGGAGGCGTACAAGTGTCACCTCACTTCAGAGAAGCAGAGAATGAGATCAATTTGAAAGGTCAGTACTGATACTCCAAAGAGGTGAAGAATAATGAGCACTTAAAATGGCCATTAAATCTGATGATAGGCAGAAGAAATGTCAGAGAGTATTTTTAACATGGTCCTTGTTGGAGTTGGATTATCGAGGTTAAGACTGCAATTGAGGGCCTAACTGCTGGTACAAGGTGTTAAGTCTCAGTACTATGAAGCTATCCACAGCCACTGCAGCATGAATTTGATCTCCAAACAGGAAACTGACCCACATGGCACAGAAGACCTGTCCTGCCTCACCCACTGCTCCCCTCAGTAGTGTATTTTATTCGCTCTACCTGTTCTGCTTCCCACTCTGTCTCTATTGAATCCTCTCACCTTTCTTGACTCTGGACTGTACCCCAGCTCTTGTTTGCATAAATAAATCTTTAAAAATTGCAATAGCAGTTGATCTGCACATGGAGGTTGGAATTCTAGATTCTTTTTAAGAAGTAAACAACCTACCTTATAGAGAGTTGACAAATGGTTTTTATTATTATTTTTAAACTATGGAAGATAGTTTTTTTATAGGACAAGGCTAACTAGCCAAAATCTTGGTAGAGGCTGGATATTTGGGAGAAGTGATATAAAAAGTTTAAAATATTTATCTGAAATCAGAGGCCTTGGAAGGTGAAAATTTATATATATAAATATGGTGGATCAATGTACCTATACTCAGAGAGTCAGAGATTTGGGACTACAAAGAAACTAGAAGAAGAGATTAAAGTTATATAAATCTTGGGCCTCCCTGGTGGTGCAGTGGGTTAAGCAACACACTGTGAGGCAAACCGCAGCCACTGCAGCATGAGTTCGATCCCTGCTGCCGGCCAGGGAGGGGACCCACATGGCACAGCAGACCTCTCCTGCCTTGCCCACTGCTCCCCTCAGCAGTGTACTTCAGTTGATCTGCCTGTTCTGCTCCCTGCTCTCTGTGGTGAATCCCCTCATCCCCACCCATACCTCTGGCCTGTACCCCAGTGCTTGTATGCATAAATAAATAAATCTTTTTTTAAAAAGTTATATAAATCTCTATGTCTAATAAAGTAAAAGTTCAGCTTACCTCATTAATTATTTGGTAATTTTTGTTTAAAGTCTTCTATAGTAAAGTGTTCTTATTAACTGCCAGATACATCATTTTAATTCAAAATATCCCATAGAAATGATCATTCCTTCAAAGAAGGAAACTGGCATAAGAAAGGTTATGTAGAGGGGCCTCCCTGCTGGCACAGTGGGTTAAGCAACGCACTATGAAGCAAACTGCAGCCACTGCAGCATGAGTTCAATTCCTGCCTCTGGCCAGGGAGAGAACCCACATGGTGAGGCAGACCTCTCCTGCCTTGCCACTGCTCCCATCAGCAGTGTATTTCAGTCCATCTGCCTGTTCTGCTTCCTACTCTGTCTCTGGTGAATCCTCTCACTGCCCTGGACTCAGGCCTGTACCCCAGCTCTTGTATGTATAAATAAAAATAAATCTTTTAAAAAAAAAGGTTATGTAGATTGCCTGAAGCCACACAGCTATGTAGGGGCAGAATCAGGACTAGAATGAAAGTCTTCTCTCAGGTAATATTGATTTCTTCCTCTCTATTACCGCAGGTATGGAGAATTTGAACAGATCCAATGACATGTCTGATAGGCAGCTGTAGATAGACAGCTGGTACTGCAATGAGAGGTGAGAACTAAAAGCAGAGTGCTTATTTGTATTGATTAGTAATTCATAGACCATAAAATTTGCACTGTAAAAGTGTACAGTTGAAGGATTGTAGTGTATTTATGTATCTGTGCTACTGTCATGACTATATAATTTCAAAACGTTTCTATCACTTCAGTAGGAACCCTCACAGCAGCTACTCCACATCACCTCATCCCTTCTCCATGTGTATCTGGCAACCTCTAATCTATCTCCATGGATCTTCTATTTCTGAGCTTTTTATATATAAGTGAAATCATATAATATGTACCATTTTGTATCCGGTTTCTTCATTTAACCTAAGGTTTTCGGGTTCATCCATGTTGTAGTGTTAATAAATCATTTCTTTTTAATGGCAAAATAATATTCCATTGCATGACTCTACCACATTTTATTTATCTATTTCTCAGTTGGTTGACAATAGACTTATCTCTATTTTTTGTCTTGTTAGTACTACTGCTATTCATGTACACATTTTTGTGTAGATATGTATTTTTATTTCTTCTGGTATATACTTATTAATGTAATATCTGAGTCATATATACACATACATACACACATAACTAAGGCAGAAAGGAAAAGAGAGAGAAGGAATAAAGGAAGGAAACTGTTTAACTTTCTAAGGAACTAAAAAATTGTTTTCTAAAGTTGCATATATACTCTAGAGAGATAGAAGAATGAGAAAGGGAGGGGAGGAGGGAGCTTTTTTAGCTTTTTGAGGAGCTGCAAATTGCTTTTAAATGCTGTTTCACCATTTCACAATTCCACCAGTGATGCATAAGAGTTTCTTTATATTCTCATCATCACTCATTATTGTTCTTTTGATTATAGCCATTTTGTACTTATGAAATACTGTCTCACTGTGGTTGTGATTTTGCATTTCAATTAATGCAAAGTGATGTTGAACACTTTTCCAGGTTTTTATTAAACATTTGTTCATCTTCTTTGGAACAATGTCTGTTCAGTTTCTTTGCCCATTTTTTTTTTTTTTGGTGAATGGGTAATTTGTCTTTCTATTATTGAGGTATCAGAGTTCTTTATATATTATGAATGTAAATCCCTTATATATGTGATTTTAATTTTTTTCAATTTTGTGAGTTTTCTTTTTATGTTTTTGATAGTGACCTTTGAAGCATAAATCTTTCCAATTTTATAAGGAACAACTTATCTTTTACTACTTTGTCCCCTGTGTTTTAGTTCCAAAGTCACAAAAATGTGTACCTTTGTTTTCTTCTAAGTAGTCTATGATTTTAACTCTTAAGTTCAGTGTCATTTTCCATCTTGAGTAAGTTTTTGTATCTGGTATAAGGTCCAACTTCTTTCTTTTGTACAAGGCTGTCCAGTTGTACTAGTACTGTGAATTGGAAAGATTATTTTCTCCCTTATTGAATTGTATTGGTGCTCTTGTTAAAAATTAAATGACCATAAAAAAATTAAGTGACCATAAATGACAGGATTTATTTATGGACTCTCAATTGAATATAATGTATTTACTCTATAACTTCAAAATTCTTTTAAATAAAAACAAAAAGTGAGCACATTAATTTAGTCAC
Source organism: Galemys pyrenaicus (assembly GCA_019455555.1). NCBI lineage: Eukaryota > Metazoa > Chordata > Mammalia > Eulipotyphla > Talpidae > Galemys > Galemys pyrenaicus. The sequence goes on from JAGFMF010011574.1 coordinate 13,831,970, forward strand.
ATTGCTAAATCCATGTGGAAAATACATAATGGAAAGTTATCTATAATCCTGTCACTGTAAATATTTTGCCATATTTCCCTTGAGTAAGAGTTAGTCCATTTAATTCCTTTATAGTTGTTATCCTTACCTGTTTTTTTTTTTAACCCACCGCTCACATTCCTCATTTCTTGAAAGGCTGAAAAGCAGCAGGACCCTTTAAATCACTGTGTGCACACATACAGACACACACACACACTCAGTGAAAGAGGAAACTACTGGTTGTGTCAATATTGAGGTGCTACATCCACTGTCTCTTAATACACTTTGGCAAATATTTTCATGGATATTTGGTTCACAGGTTGCCTTAATTTAAGGGCAAGAAATTCTGAACAAAGTATTTGAATCTGTTCTCAAACTGGTTTCTTTGCTCCTCAAAGACATTTTTTTTTAATCACACATGAAATATCTATTTAAGGCATACCTTTTTTGGAAAGATTTTTAGACTCCTCAGGTACCTACACTTTTATGGTTTAACTTTTAGAAAACTCTATAACCTTATAAACAAAGAAATCCCTTGAGAACCAGTATTTTCAAAGAGCCAAATGATTTTTCAAAATGTTGAAAATATCTAAGGCATTCAAATCTCAAAAGAAAGGATTATGTCCTACTTAAGAGCTAAACATAAAAAAAGTGTAATATTTAAAAAAATTATTCTATTGACTATGCACATACTATATTTTAAATTATTGTATTTTGACAATGACTTGGTTTGCACATGAAATAATATTAGCTTAAAATTATTAGTGAAAATCTACGTTGTTTTTCCTTCTCAACTTAATATGTTCAAAAAAGAGCTGTTGACCTTCTAAAAACCTATTCTTGCTACTCCCTTGCCTTTAGCCCCTTCCCTTTCCCTTGTGGTCTGCCCCAAAGATCTTTCAACCTATTCACAGCACTTTCCCAACTAATTAATTACTTGCTAAATCCCAGCCTTGCCCTCTTTACTGTCATCTCAAAGGAACTAAACTCTTTCCTCTCTGATTAGGCTAAGTCATCCCTCTTTGAAAGACTGGTGGTTCCCACCTCGAGCTCACAACTTCCTGTTTAATTTCTTCATAGCCCTGATATTCTGACTTGCATGTTGACATCTGTATTATCTTTGTCCTGTGACTAGTCTTTAATTGCTTTGGAGATGAGGATATTTCTATATTTCCCCCTAAAATCTTTTGCACCTGGAGCAGAGTCTATCACATTGTAGGTGCTCCTTAAATATGTGTCCTATAAATGATCAGTCATTAGTTATAAGCAAAAGTAAAAACCCTAAAGACTCTAAAAGAATGTGCACATATGTAAAGCCATAATTAATGGATTTCCACAAAGTGAACCATCTAAGCTACTTGCTTCCTGGGGACCCAATGTATGTCAATGCCATCCATTTGAATTCAGTAAAGGGGAAGCTGTTTTCAGTTTTGTTTGAACTCCAGAAAAGTTATTGTTATAACTGCTCTCCCTATACTGGTATGGTCTGTCACATTCATTCAACTTTGGCCTTTGTGGGAAAACCACTTTTTCTGAAGGAGGCTTTGTATTTCTCATTTTACCCATAATTCTAAGTTTATTGCTGATTAATTTACACAAGAGTCTATTCTTTTATGTAGTAACTTAGCAATACACTGTGAATGGAGAACTCTGACCTTGCCTAGCAATGCTTGAAGCTGCTACTACCCACCTCTCCAACCTCAAGTGAAGTTATCTTTACTTTGGAGAAGATTTTACCAATTTTAATAGCATTTATGACTCTCAGGATGACAAAATTAATTGTACAGACTGTGTTCAGTTTCAGTTGAATTGTCTTCTTGAGGCCAGAGGACATGCTCAAATACAAGGTCAGTAATAGCACAGTATGAGGAAGTTACTGAAGAGAAAGAGAGGGTGTAGAAAAATGGGGGAGGGTAAGAGAGAAAGTAGGAGAAGCCAAATTTAACCTTCAACTGCAGGGTTTTGGTTGGTTATTTATTTTCTGAGTAGACATTTGACTTTTAACGATCATTGATGTGATTATGGCATGTTAGTTTATCCAACTGAATTATTTAAGAATTTTCCAATATTTTGGAGAGTACAATATTAAAGGCTAGAATTATGATATTCATTTTGTTTTCAGCTTGCTCTATAAATTTTGTGCATGGTGTTATAGTAACAATCTTTTTTTTTTTTATTAGTTATATTTGACATCATTTGTAGTCCCCAGGGGGTACCCACCACCATTTCACCCGTGCACCATCACCTCAGTCCCTTGTG
>JAGFMF010011574.1:13837372-13877466 GCA_019455555.1 Galemys pyrenaicus
AGAGTTCTATAGATGTCCACTAGATTCATGGTTTCTAAATCTTTATTGAGGGCTCTGGTCTCTTTGTTTATTTTTTGTCTTGAAGATCTGTCCATTGTTAAAAATATGGAACGCTTCACGAATTTGCGTGTCATCCTTGCGCAGGGGCCATGCTAATCTTCTCTGTATCATTCCAATTTTAGTATATGTGCTGCCGAAGCGAGCACTGTTATAGTAACAATCTTAAAGGTACTTAATATAGCTATACAAAATTGTTGCCATTAGCCTCCTTTAAGAGAAAAAATAGCTGTGACTGAATTAAAATACCTATGACTGTCATCCTAATTAAGAAGCAACTGACTTCCTGAGTTATTGTTTCCTTCTTAATTATAATTTATATAAGCTATAATAAGTTGAATATATAACATGATTTTATATTGATAGTATATGACAGGCATTTGGTGATGAAATACACAGCAATATTAGTGGCATAACTTTGGAAATAGACAAGTACTAAATATAGAAATGACAGTGCAGAAATAAGATCAATACCAGGTAATTGATGATTTTATATAAAATCTTTGTTAAGTATCATCAATTAAATCTTTTAATCAAAATAAAGAATGTAGTTTATTTAAGTCATAGTACCTAGAAGCATGTTATATATACACACATTAGATATGTATATATATATGCATATATTTGTGTGTATATATTATCTACACACCTTATCTCTACTTGTACTTCTAGTCATAATTCTCACGTTTCTTCGTATCTTTAAATTGTGTTTGTGCTATTTACTGATGTGTTCATTTTTGACTTTTTTTTGACCACTTAATAGACAAGGGTTTCTGTCTCATACACTAACACCTTAACCCAACTCCTTATAGTTTTTAATATAGTTACATCTATCATTTGACTTGACTCAAGAATACATGTTAATATCATTAAATTATATGAATAGTTCCCTGTGTGTTATGCTTAAAACTGTGTTAAGACTATATTTCTTGTTCAGGTTTCCATTTTTCCTGTAGTTTGTAATTGCTGTTGTTCTTGTCTCTTGCACTAAATTCCACATACATTTAATACTCTCCATAATAATTCTCCAGATGTTTCATTATATTATGTGATTTCTTGAGTTTCCTGTTCACTTTCCCCTAAATTCTGAAAGTCCTCTTCTCTAGGCCCTATCTAGACTACTTGTTCTGCCTGCAGCTGAAATTTGTTCCCTGTATCCTTGTCTTTCTTTACCTTTATTCTTGATTTCCTCACTCCTATTCCTGAAGCACATATATCATATTCTTACGGGATAGTATGTTTCTGAGACATTGAATAATTAAAAGTATCTTTATTCTATGATTATATTTGGTTGATAGATTAGCTGGGTATAAGATTCTCAGCTGAAAGTCTTTTTCTCACAGAATGCTATATGTCTTTTAGCTTCTTTCTGGTTAGCTGGAGAGAAACTCAGTGAACTTCTGATCTCCTTTTTTATTTTATCTTTATGTGTAGTGCTCTGAAATTTGTAAATAACAAATGCATATGTTTTTGTATGTGTATGGGTCTCTTGTTTTTCAATCTAAAGACTAATGTCTTTAGCATGGAGAAATTTCTTATTATTTTTCGCTTCCTTTTTCTGCATTTTTTTCTTTCTACAGCTTAGTCATGTTTAAACTTCTGGGTTTATATCCTGACGTGCCTATATTTTCTTTAATTTTGCTCTTTATTTTAATTTTTTGACCCTTTGGATGTTCTTTGACTTATGCTCCAGCTCCTGCCATTGAAAAATTTTTAAAAAGAAATTTAACAATCTTTCCCTTTCCTTTAAGTTTGCAAATGCTTTATTTCCTTTCCCCTTATTTTTATAGTTACATTCTGATCTTGGTTTATATATGTATTGTTTTCCCATCTCTCTAAGAAAATTAAAGTTTATTTGAAATTTTCTTTTGAACTCTTATTTATCTTCATTTTAAGTTAGTTTCTCTGTTTTTGAAAGTTCTTTGTAGAAATTTCAATATGTAGTTTTAGTCTTTAATTAGATCTTTTATTTTTATTTACAAATTTAGACACTCATCTAGCACTGCAAACAGTGAAGTAGCCAATACATTTCAGATGCAAATAAAATTAATATATGCTCATAAAATGTGATTTTAAAAAGTCTTTTTTGTTACTTTTTATATTTTCTTCTTGCATTTCAAAAATATAATGAAGATAGCAGAAAACAAACTTCTTAGCAAATATAGATAATGGTAGACACTGTACCTTTTCCTTCAAATCCTATTGTAAGAAAAAGTTTTAGATCATGTGAGTATAGATACATGTGGGTATAGACAGAGAACAGGTACTCTATCTATATTAGCAGTCTAGACTTTCAGCAAGACTGAAAAATATTTCTTCTAGTTGTTATACTGCTACTGTGAAATCATAAATATATACACTAAAAATAACTGAGGTGTTATCAATGCCTTAAAATTATTTTAATTAAATTATGTTATATTCTAAATACTAGTAACACTATAAGCACAGAGCAATAAAAAGAATAGCTTAATAGCTTAATTACTATGAGTTTATGTAAGGAAATATTTTTTCCCACTGAAAATAAAAACTAATGACAACTATAATGAAAAAGGAGAAAGAAAAAAAAAGTATCATGAATAGTTTTCCATGTGAAACTCTAGATTTAATTCATCAGCATCAGTGTGCCCTATACTTACAAAATAATCAGACTGGGAATGGATATCTGTTGTTCATTGAGTGAGGGATACCATCTCCCATTTTAATTCTCTTAGAGATCTTATTACTAATCCTACTGGGGTGGTTCTCAATTGATGACTTTCAGGGAGCTTCCACCTCCAAGAGCCAGAAATTGATAGCTGGGAACATTGATTATAACAGCTGGAATGAAGGCAGAGTGAGAGTGTGCTTTTAAATATATGACATGGTTTTAGCTGTTACCAATTCCTGACACCTTTTTGATCTGGTAAGACATACAGAATTGTTGAACTGACTCAATGTCATCTATAACATTTTTCCTACAGTCAATTTCAGGGATCATTCTGGATGTGACTGTGTGACCTTATTTCTAAATGGACTTCCAGAAGTACCTAATCTATTAATTAATATTTGCTTAGGGTCAAAATAAATGAGCTATAAATTTAAGAATTATTCATAAAATTTATTCCAAAAGTGTCCTTTCTTTGCTCCTGATTCTGGTCCCACAATTGTTTCTGTCACCTCAGGTCCATTCATGGCTTTCTTCTCATCTGCTTACACATATTCTCTACTAGATGGCTTCTGCCAATGATGTGGTTATTATTTATTTACTAAGGTTACAAAGACTTTTCATATCTGAAATGTTGCACTGAAGATTAACCTTGCATTTTCCAGCAAGTCCACAGATATAGCAAATTTGAAATATTCCCAAATGAATTCATCATTTGCCCTTTCAACACCAAGCTTCCAAGCTTTGCCTATAGTTGTGGTCATTGCTATCTCTCTGGTCATCCGTTAGAAGAATCATCTTTTGCTGCAACTCTAGATGAGTTCCATCAGTTAAGACTTCTGAGGATATTTCACTAAGATTAATATACTCCTGGGAGCATAAGAATTCGTGGGATTCTATTCCCTGTGTTTGCCATCTGTGGTGTTTTTCGTTCTTCCCTGACTCCCTCTCTACAAGCAAACTCTTTCTACTTCCTACCAAAGAAAGGCATACATGTCACCTTTTCAGAATCCCACTGAAGGGCATGCTCAATGATAAAAAAACAAACAAACAAAAAAAAAAAACCCTCAAACCCACATTTCAAGGACACAAAGAATACAGCACTTTTAGAAATAAAAATAAATAACAAAACCACACTTCTACTCCATGTAGTAGTTATTGACACATTGCACCTATGGAATTGTCCAGTGAGACCAAGAGACGCCGTCAGTAAGAAACTTGGCAGACACTTGTCTCCTATTTCATGCAGACACAAAATCCATGGCAAGGCTCTTTTCATCCTGTTGATCTGTACTTGTGAATAGAAGCTCACAAGTAAAATGGTCATTGTTGGGATATATATTAACATGTGAAATCACAATTTTTTATTTAATTAAAACATAGAGACAAGCATTACTGAATAGTTTTTAATGGCAAAAATCTTCTAAAATTTAAGTGAACAAATCTGTAACTCCAAGGTTTAGAAGAAAACTTAAAACATGATGTAAAATAACACAGGATGACTGTTATTTACTCAGAGAACCTCACACACTGAGAATATGATGTAAGTAAGGTAGGCTAATGTGGTAAGAGGAAACATATCAAGCAATAATATTTTAGCAATATATGTTAAAATTTTTTTAAAAACCTTAATTTTCTCCATAACTTTTCTGAGTATATTTGGTTTAAAAAAGGTGCTGATTAAAAAAATGAGAATGTAGCAGAAATAGAAGTTATTTGAAGCTTCTTGGAATAGCCCTTACATAAACTCAGAAATTAAAGTAAGTTATCTGGTAAATAGTTAACAGATTCTTTTGGAAGTCAGTGGTTTCTGATTCTTTACTTTCAGAAAACTTTAGAAAGAACCTATTCAGGATATCAATAGATAAATGATTTCAGATAAATTTACTAGTAGAGCACTATATTATTTTTGGCAAATAACTCAGAAGTTCAGAATATAGATGGGTATCACTCTTACAAAAAATTATATTCTCATTTATTATGTGAATTGGATTTCTGGGGACTTAGATCTGTGGAAATAAGCAATTGAATTAGAAGTGCTGTCAAACCTGTCTCAGTCTAGCAATAAGTAGTATTCTTCCACAGTTGCAAGAACTAATGTGCTGGAGTGCAGTAAAGGGGACTCAGTTCCAGCTAGCTCATTAAGAGATATTTTTAACAAATTTTATATATTATTTAATAATTCTTGATATTTATATATTATCAATTCTATACCACTAAAAATTATAATTAAAACTCAGTCCAAAGAACTTGCTAACACAAGTTAGAGCCATATAGCTACAGCAAATTAAAAGAAAGTTAATTTTAATTTCTTCATTATTTTTATGAAGTACAATAGAGTTATCAATAAAATTTCAAAAACATTAAATTAGCATTAAATTATATCTGGGTCAAGTGAAATAGAAAGTAAATTCAAAACAAAAATAATCATAAAATTTGTGACTTTTTTTTTTAAAGATTTATTTATGCATACAAGCACTGGGGTACAGGCCAAAGGTGTGGGGGGTGAGAGGATTCACCAGAGAGCGGGGAGCAGAACAGGCAGATCAACAGAAGTACACTGCTGAGGGGAGCAGTGGGCAAGGCAGGAGAGGTCTGCTGTGCCATGTGGGTCCCCTCCCTGGCCGGCAGCAGGGATCGAACTCGTGCTGAACTCGTGCTGCAGCGGCTGCGGTTTGCCTCACAGTGCGTTGCTCAACCCACTGCGCCACCAGGGAGGCCCCAAATTTTTGACTTTCAAGCAATTTTTTTTCAGGTATCTCTTAAATTGGGTTATGATGGGCAGTCACTTGTAGTACTTGAGATCTACTGACTACTTTTGAAAAGTTATTTTATTTTAAAGTGCCAAAGTTTACAATCTGCCAGAAACTGTATCCTTTGCAACTACCTAAAATTATTTGAAAATGTATGTCCTTAAAAATAACATTGAGATCAAGTGCTCTATAGATTTGAATTCAGTCACTATCATAATCCCCATGACAGTTGTGAGGAAGTAGAAAAACTCATCCTAAAATTCATGTGGCATCTTAAGGGACCTCAACTTGCTAAAACAATCTTCAAAAGGAATAAAAAGTTGGAGAAATCACACTTTCTGATTTCAAAACTTGCTACAAAGCCACAATAGTCAGAACAGTGTGCTGATTGCATAAAGATAGACATACAGATCAATGGAATAAAGTTCAAAATTCAGAAATAAGCCATTGCACCTATTGTCAAATGATTTTTAACAAGAACACCAAAATCTTCCATTGGAGAAAGATTAGATTTTCAACAAAATAGAGTGGCAAAACTGGACTGCCACAAGCAAAAGAATGAAACTGGACCTTTACCTTATACCATATAGAAAAATTAACATGGATCAGACAACTACATATAAGAACTAAAAATCTCAAATTCCTAGAAGAAAACATAGGGAAAAAGCATGACATTGAATTTGGTAGTGATTTCTTATATATGATACCAAAAAGAGGCAACAAAGGAAATAGAGAAGAAACTGGACTTTTTTTAAATTAAAAATCTTTGTGCTCTAAATGATACTATAAACAGAGTGAGAGGCAACACACAGAAAGGGAGAACTTATTTCCAATTCATATATCTTCATATGGGGTTGATATCCTGAATATATAAAGAACTCTTACAACTTAATAGGAAAGCCCAATTCAAAAATTACTTAAGGATTTGAGTAGACATTTCTTCAAAGAAGATACAGGACTGGTCAATAAGTTCATGAAAAGATGCTCACTATTTCTAATCATTAGCAAAATACAAATTAAAACCACCATGGTACTGCACCACATCCATTAGGATAGTCGCTATTTAAAAAAAAAATCAGCAAACATCAAATAGCAAGTGTTGAAGAGGATATAGAGAAATTGCACTCTTTGTTTCTTACTGTTGGGAAAATAAAATGGTACAGGTCCGGTGGAAGACAGTATGGCAGTCCCTCAGAAAATTAAACAGATTTACCATATTACCCGGCAGTTCTACTTCTAGATATATACCCAAAAGAATTGAAGTGTGGACTTGAACAAGATATTTGGACAGCAATGCTCATAGGTTATTCACAGTAGTGAAAGCAGATGGAAATCACCCAAGTATCTATACATAGATGAAAAATGTATGTGTGTGTAATGAAATATTATTCAGCCTTAAAGAGTAATGAAATCCTTATAATTGCTACAACATGGATAAAACTTAGAAACCCTAAGCTATAAGATATAATTTTTTAATGATTTTTAATTAAATTATTTTTATTGAGGTAAAATTGATTTACAATATGATACATGTTTTAAGAGTTTTGGTTTATACATTTGTCAAGTGTATGTTACCACTCTACACCTACCACCAAAAGACTAGTAATCTTCTACCATAGTCCAATGGCTGCTCCAACCCCTTTTGCTCCCCCTATCCACAATGACCCCTTTGGGAGTCTAAGTTTCATGGTCATATTTCAAGGGTTTCATAAAATAGTTAAAATCATAGAAACAGAAAGTAGAACAGTGATTACCAGGGACAAAAGGAGGAGGAAACAGAAAGTTATTGTTTATGGGAACAGTTTCTGTTTGGGGTGATGAAAAAGTTCTAAAGATGGATAGTGGTGATGGTTGTACAACAATGTCACATTGTTGAACATACTAATGCCACTGAACTGTATACTTAAAAAATGGTTAAAATGCTAAATTTTGTAGGTTTTACCACAACTTAAAAATACAATATATTGAGCTAGTTTTTGAGACCTATAGGTATATAGTTTTTCAAATATTTCTAAGGAATGTATCCATAGCTTTTCATGTATTTAAAGAACACCTGTTTAGTGGCCTTCACAGTAAACCTCATCCTCTCCCCTACTTTAGTTCCTTCTTCTGGCCACCCCAAATTCATATTAGCTACAATTATGTAAAATTGTTCCCTCTACCTTCAATGACCCTTCTTCTGCTCAACAAACTGATGAATAGAATTGGATACATCAAGAACCAGCCCAAGAGCCCACCACTTGTGGAAAACCTGTGTTGACTCCTGTAGACAGTACTCATTTCTTCTACTATTTTCCATGCTTCTGATATGTCCCAAGTTTGTCCCCAACCAGACTAAGTCCTGTAAGGATAAGGAAAGCATCTGCTTCTCTGGCTCCTAAGCATAGCACAGAGTATAATATGAAACAGGTTCTTAGTAAACAGCTCAATAACTGAATTTTAAAAAATATTCTTTCCTTCTAGTCATCTTCTCAGAGAGTGAACAGACCTTCCCCCCACATTCCAGAACAAGAAAATTAAAAAAAAATTTCACACTTTGCCTAGGCTGCAGATATCAGAGACTGATGGTGGAGGGATTGTGTCAAAATTCTGCTTTGTCCTTATGATGCTGCTCTGTGGAGCCAAGTACTAACTCTTGCTGTGAATATGTTAAGAGCATATTTTCTTGCTGTGAATACTTCACAGCATTACTTCATAGGTTCTAAAACACATGTTCTGAAATATTTGCCATAGGTCCTGTCCATAAATGAAATGATCTTATACATATTTCTGTTACCCCTTTTGTAATAAACCCCCTGCCACTGTTCCAACACCAGGAGGTTGGAAACAAGTGTGTCATTAATGAACAATACCAGATCCTAACCAATGACCTCCAGATGAAAGGCTCGTTACTTCATTACTGGCCTCCAGAGCTATTTGGTCCCCTAACATTGTAGCACAGGATTTGAGCTGAAGAATCTAAACCTTGAACTATAAAAAAAAACCAAAAACACAAAATCTGTAAGTAGTCCTTGACATAATTTGGAGTGATTGTATTCTATTAGGCCAAGAATTCCTTATTAAAAATCAATTTAGTTGTGCATACACCATCTGGTCAATAATACAGTCTTTTGTCAGAGGTAAATACAATGTTGTATTTATCTGATTTTCCATAGTATAAGCATTTAATTTTGTAAAAAGAGAGACATTTTGTAGTGCATGAAAAATTAGTAATTAAGGAAATGTTAAAGTATTTACTAGACTTTGTTTTACTAACTTTTGAACTAGGAGATTTAGCTTCTTGCATAATTTGTGATTTTAATAGAAAATATTAAAATAAGAAATTTATATGTGCACATCATATGTGATTTACTTGCATGTAATAATTTCTGTTTTATACTTTTAAAAGTATAATCCCTTTAAGCATAACTTAAATTATTCCATTGGTATTGATTTGTTTTTATTCAAAGAATTTGGATAATGAAAGTGAAAGGTTTACTTTTGATTGTCTTCTGGGCTGGTTTCAACCATATTAGCAAACTATTACAATATCTTAGTTCATACTGCTAGGGAAGAATGTTTCAAACCACAGCAATTACATTTTGCTACACAAAGTGGGGAAGATTTTTGTAGTCTGTTTTTCAAAATAGGTTATACCCTAACCTAGAAAGAATCCTTTATCTCCTTACCTGTTATTTGAGTCTGAAGATTTAGATCATTTTCTTAAGTTTTTTGATCTGCTTATATGCTTACAAATGTGAATTATTTCATTCATATGACAATCCTAAAATATTAGCATCATTGTAAATTTGTAGCCATATTGCTTTGATTCTGAATCACTTCAGTGTCTTAAAAATATCACTCATTTGTTTTATATGGTCTACTCTTAAACTGTAAGATCTCTGTGGCTTGAATAATTTTGTGAAATGAGGATAATGTCTACTTATTATGATTGCTTTGAGATTTAAGTGAGATGGCCCATTTAGAATATTAGAAGATTATTAATGTTGCACAGTCAGCATTAAATTCATGTTAGTCTTTATAATCATCATAGAAACAACAAAAATTACAATTCTGCACTGTGCATGGTTTTCTTTCCATTCATTCATTATAAAAAAAATTAAGCTTGGGACTTTACATAGCAATTAAGTGACCATTTTAATGTTAAATATTAACATTCTGCATGTGTTCATTTATTTAGTTCTTATTGTATTCCAAGCACTGTGCTAGATCCTGGGTGTGTATTGGTGAGTGGAGTCGACATAATCCCTGGTTGTAGGCATCTTTCAGATGGTGGGTTAGACGCATAACAATGCAGCAAAATTACAGGAAATGAAGCCAACAGACAAATGAGTATGGTACCATGATAAAGAAAGCAAGTTCTTCTCTTCTACATGTTTCTTTAAAGTTGAAGTAATGCTTGTTGTGTTAACAATAGGAATATATAAACAATCTCCCCTCATCTGCCTCTATTTCTACACAGGTAATCAGGAGAAACAGTTTTAGCCTTCCATACCTTTCTTTCTACTCATGTGATCCCATATAAAAGTAGCATTATTGATGTGGTTTTATGAAAAAATCAATCCTGAAATATTGCTCTGTAACTTACTATTTTTTATCTTGAAAAGTTCATAGAGGTTTTATGAATATGTAGTGTTTGGGCTATCATTGTATCCTATCTAGGACTGACCCAGAAAAAAAACTCTACAAAGATCTTAGAGATAAAACTCTCACTGTTTATTAGAGTAGTCTGCATTTAATCCTGGCCACTCAATCCCATAATTCATGGACTAAACTGACTTGAGGGGAAAGTTTCTAAGTTCTCTTACCACTATTGCTACTGATATGATTGGTATTGTTATTATCATCATCACTATTCTTATTTCTAATAGTCTTTATTTTATAGTAGCATCCTTGATTTTTTTCACTTCGATTTCATATCTACCTACCCAGCTACCACTTTACCTTTTCTTTTGTCAGTCTAATACTACTGCTTTGATATACATTCCTTCATTTACATGTAACTAAATTAAACATTTAGAAGTGCTTAAAATTTTATAGACTTGCTACATTTACTTCCTAATAAAAAACTTTATGTGCTTTTTGTTTTGTTTTCTAATGCTACAGAACAAGATATATCTTTAGATGCAGATTATTTAGATGCTGTTACTTATGAGAAATGAATTTCTAAATACAAAATTTTTAGATTGAATCATGCTTTTTAAAAATCCTTATATTGGAATATACTGTCATATTGTCAGGTCACATTCCAATGAGATGACAGCATGTTGACCGTTAGACAGATCTTTAATGTGAGTTGATCAGCTCAGACCTGGTGTGCAATGAGTAAAGCATGATGTTATTGCCTCATTAGTGAGAAACCACATGCTGAATTATTTAATTACTCTCTATACATTATTTTTCCACTTCAGTCCTCTATCATGGGTCTTAGAACAATAGAATAAATGAAGAATAAGTCACCCCTTTGCCAAATGAAGCATTTATCTTGTTACATATTTGGATGGTTAGTTGGGAACCCAAGAGTGGTGGCAGGCACAGCTCTCTGAGCTTGCACAATGGCAGCCAGGACCTCTAGACTGGAGTCTGTGCAATTAGCCAAGACAGTTATTGCTTTTTTGGCAGTAAGGCAGCAGTTAAAGCAAAGAAGGCTCTTTTTCCAAGAAGGAAAAGCCATTTAATAAGTTTGAGTCAGTTTGCTCATAACAGCACTACATTTGAGGACCAAAAACCCCAGGAGCTTGGCAAGCCATTCCTGCTTGGCAGGTCTTCCCCCAACTCACCAAGTCTGAGGCCATCCAGGCAGAACCTAGCTCTCCCCATTTGACTGTGTTCAGTTAATAGCATTCCTAGTTAATAGGAAAGTGAGGGCAGAGGAGTCTCTCCCTCCCTCCCACCCCCCATTAATTGAAAAGAGTAAAATTTAGTGGGCATAAGAAAGGGGCAGTCCAAGTAACTGTACTTTGGAGTGGGAACTGGCTGTCTGTTTGCATTGAGAGCTGTGTGTTTGGTGTATGCAGTTTGGAACTTGTGGTCCAGCAAAAATAGTATTAATGTTTAAGAATTGGGGAGTGCTTTCTTTTTTGTATATGAATTAGCGATATATATGACTAGTGTGAAAGTCAGATTTTATAGTGTGTCATGGAGCCATCGTGTACCTGTCTTATGAATAAATAAAATAAAAACTAAGTATGTTTGTATAAATATTTAAAAATACAGTGTGTTCCCAAACTTTTTCCATTTCACCTATGGAAATCTTGCCAAAATGAAATCAAGTTTGAATGTTTGCAATGTAAGAAAAAAAAAACATCTCATAGATTTTGAAATTAGGGGTTAGATTTTTTGATAAGTTATTTTGGTTTTAGTTTTTTTCTCTACCAAATATATAGCTTTAATGAAATAAACAGGTTTGATCATCTAATGATGTATTTAGTTGAAAGAAGTTTGAAATTGAACTAGAAATGTCATGAATGAACTTGTTTATACATTTCAAAACTATCAGAAAATATAAAAAATGCAGTACCTGCAACTGATAAAAATTAGTACAAACATCTCATAATCTTTGAAGAAATATATGCCCAAGCCAGTGCCAACTGGGGCAGAATCAGAACACTGGCTGCTTAGAGGAAGTATCCCAACACTCAGCCAATCAGGGATGTTAATCTGAAGTGAAGACTGGAAACTTTTCCATGGCTCAGGACTGCCTGGAGCAAAGGTGAAGGGTTGGAAGGAGATCTGCTTGATTTCATAGGATTGTTTTTTCCTTTATTGTATGTTTTCAGCAACTTGGGTGTTTTCATTATACAGAATTCACTCTCAGTTGTCAAAGTAATTTCTCATTAGTAATTTATAAAGATAAAGGTCTGTTTCGGGGCTCTAAATTTGTGAAGTTTTTGATTCACATTAATACTACTATGACCTCCAAAGAATAGGGCCTGTAGTTCTATATATGAATTCAGGCTGAAGGGGAGTTGCACAAAAGAAGTGAAGCTTTCTGAGCCCATTCTCTGCACACACACACAATCAAGTATGACACCCATACTTATAGTCTGTCACTTGTCACTTTTAGCAAACATTTGTTATTCAAGATTTCTAAGTTTGATCACATTGACCTCGTAAAAGTTCTTTCTTTCATTAAGAGTTTCTTAACAGTGACACTTTTGACTTTTTATATTTGATTATTCTTTGTTGTAGGGAATTGCCTAGGCATTCTGGGATGTTATGAATTTGATCTTATTTAAATAGTGTTTCTTTTTCACATTTGTTAAATATGTTTATCTTGTATATTCTTTGCATGTAACATGTATTTTAGGTTTTATTTTTTACCCAAGGAACCCAAGTTTTTGCACTTAAATATTTTGTACTGATTCTTGATTCTCCACCATTATTTGTTCACAGGCCTCATTGAATCCTCTCTGGAGATGGTTGAAATTAAGAGTAAATAGGAGTATGCAAGGATTTTTGAAGGTCAACAAACTTTTGTTAGATTTAGGAGGGCTCTCTAGTAGGTTTTTGAACTAGGAAATGCGATAATGGAAATTGTGCTTAAGAAACTTCATCTGGCAATTGAATAAGGGTAATTCATTTGAGCTCTCTGAGAACTAGTGAATCTCTGTACTAAATACTATATGGGGTACATTTTGTAACAATTAGGAACAAATTCCTGACTCGAGAAATTTAATCTGGTGGAACCAGGTAACTGATTCTTAAAAATCTGGCTCAGTAAGATTTCAATAGCAGGGTCTATCTCCATTCAGATAATCATGAGATAGCTGTTCTGCTTTGCCAATTTAGTTTTGCAATTGACACAGAATGTCTGTCATGATTCCACACCACTAAGGTAGTTTGTGTGGTTAGCATAGACTACTTTAAAATCTAAGTTAGTTTTCTAAGTTGGTTTTCCATCCATCCTCTTGATGGCTGCCATTTCTACTATCCCACTCTGGTTGCCTCCATGTCAAATTATACCCTGGTGACCATTCCATCTCTACAGTAACTTTATTCCCTTGTCACACAGTACTAATTATATCCTGGCATTTTTCTCCATACTTGTTTTTATATCTGTTTTTCCTAATCAATTAGAATTATAAACTACCAAAAAAAAGAATTATAGACTACATGAAGATTTGTGTAGTAGTCCCCATTTTATTTATTTATTTACATATCCACAAGATGATTTAAGCATATTTCTTTCATATTATTGTACTTTGACCATGCAGAGTTGGTGGATGTTTGACTAAGGAGCATCAATATTTTATGAACTAAGAACAATCATGACCAACAAAGGAGTTTTTGTTGTTTTTTTATTTATGATTTTTATCTATTGAAAGTCCTACAAAGAGAATCATATTTATCAACTCAGCTTTATAGGAAAAGGAACATGATATTGAGGCTGTGTTGGTCAATGAGAAAGTATTGACATAAAACATGTTAGATATAAATTAAACATAATTGCTTCTCTCTAAATATATATGTATTACCTCTTAGAACTGAACTATGCCTTAAATATAAATATTCTTTGAAATATTGGTATTTTTGATACTGAGAATTTATATTTTATGAAAGAATAACTACTATGGTCCTGTGTCTCTTTATCCCTTAACAGCTGTGTCCAGCTGGTGGTCCACATTCCCTACCACTTCTGCAGTGAGTAGAAACATTTAGGTCAATATTGATATAAAACTTCATGAACTTTCTTCTTTTTCAGCTTTGGTTCGCCTTTGTTAATGGATTTTCTGGGCAGATTTTATTTGAACGTTGGTGCATCGGCTTGTACAATGTGGTAAGCATTCTCCATCTCTATCTGATCGCACACAGAACTTCAGTGACATTCCTTTACTGTTTATGTCTGGGAAGTGTATCTAAGTCAATCATCTGTATACATAGCAGGCAGCACAAATACATCTTTAGGGCCTTTGTTGCTACGACACATCCTGCAGAAGCCCAAACTCTCCACACATGGTTTCAATCATAGCAAATCATTTTTAAATAACCCCATGAAATTATTAACCCATATATCTTGATAATAGACCCTTGTTACCTCCCTACTAAATGTGTGCACAATATTTTCATGTTTTTAATGCAAGTAAAAATTTCTGAACTATATCTAAACTCATTATACTTCATAATTTTATCCCTGAATTCTTAAATATAGATAGGAATATAGTAGAGTACATGATCAAAAATATCCTTTTTGTTCCCCATAAAGTATCTATTCTTGTGTAAGAATGAATGTTTTCATCCCCAGTTAGTGCTAAAATAATGAATTCTGACTGTCAGCCCTAGTGGTAAATGATAATCCACTTATTTGGTATTTTTCATTATTTTAGAGCTATTTTTTCAGTACTTCACTGCAATGAATTCAAAAGCTAGAAATAAATAAAAACTGTAAGCTAAAATGACTAAGTAGTTACTTAGTTCTTTGTTTTATCACCAGGAAGAAGTAAGGGCATGCACCTTAGTGCTTTAGGCCCCAGTCGGGCATATTTTTTGAGCTGCACTTTCACATTGATTTTGGATGCTAGTTCTGACACACTCTATCCCATGGGAGTTTATTCTATGAAGTAGTTGTTATAGATAGGTATAGATGAAGTTATCAAATAAAAAACAATATGAATTGTGGTACTATAAATACTTATAGCGTATATATGTATTTATGTCTAGATATTCACAATCTCCATGTATTCAATCTGTTTTTTTTCTTCTTTTTGAGTAATCAACAAATTTGGTACTAGGTATAAAATACTGAACATAAAGCATTCCCTGGTAACTTAAGGGTGATGAAGGTCAAATGTACATGCGCTGAGACTTTGGATCTTAATTCTTGAGCATACTAGACATTATTGGTTGGTTAGTAACTGTGTTACTCACCATGAACTGCACTGGCTAATACTTAAGCTTCAAGTCACAAAAGTGACAGGTGGTATGAATAGGTATCACTCGATCTGTGCTAGCAAAGCTATTCTAACCCCTCATCATCTGGTTAGGGCTCAGCTGCCTCCCTTGATACACTAAATGGAGAGCACAGATTTTTAATTTTGGAGGTCTCAAACTATTTTTAGTAGGTTAAAATTTTGCAACCGTTTAGAGGAAATATGCTGACTTCTCCATCTAGATTTAATGCTGGAAAGAGCCAAAGTGTCATAGAGTTGACACCTCATACAAACCGATGCCCACATACATATTTTATAATTAGCAGGCTGAGTCTGGGAGACTGCTTTAGAGCTAAAGCCAGCACTGGACTACGTGTTACCTTGTTACATGAGGAAGTGATGTTAGCCCGATTTTCATGCTCAGGCTTGTGAAGCTGGAATCTTTGCTTAGCTCCATGGAGGCTTGAGCAATTTAAATTAATCCAAGAAATTTGCAGTTAGTGTCTACTATACATAAAATGCTGATAAGGTACAGGCAGTGTTGGTTAAAGTATGGTAAACATACCACTTACATGAGAATAACCAGGATTTGTTTGAAGATACAGAATCCTAAACCCCATCCAGACAATAATTTCTCAGAGATACTGCATTTTAAACAAATTCTGCACACACATGCCCACAGGCACTCATACATACACACACTTGAAGACATTTATTTCTGAGCCAGTTGAGAGTAAGTCATAACAGCTTGCCCCTTACTGCTTCACACTTTAGTTGCTAAGACCATTCACAGTATAATGATCAAAATCAGAAAAATTCTACAGGGATACAATACTATTATTTAATCCTTCTTGGCCCACGTTCCAATTTTGCCATTGTTGTTCCCAAAATGTCCCATTTAGCATTTTCTTTTCGTTGCAGAATTCTCTGCAGAGATCCAGTACAAGTGGCAGTGACTCTAAGGCAATTGCTAGTGAGCCCCCTCTTCTGGCCTGGATTCTTCCCTGCCATTTTCTTCAATAATATTTCTGTCCTACTTTTCCTTCATTTGAACTAATTCTTCATATTTGATTTCCCTGAACCATCTGAAGTGGAAAATTATTATTTTCAATATTTCTCTCACAGCTGATTAAATACCCTTAAAACTGACTTAAAACTCCCAAAATAATAAGTGACTTAGATTTTCATTATATCTTTGATCGGAATTCAACATCATTTTATTTTGTGGTATAAGAGAAAAGTGGCCACAAAAGACCCCAAGATCAAATGGGTTCCAGCTAAATTTTATCTTTTTTAAACTAATAACTCTAATATTATTTAGAGAAAATATCTTATTTAATTTTTTATTTTAAATTTCTTTATTTAAGTATATTTGACATCATTTGTATTCCATAAGGAGTTCCCACCACCATTCCACCCATGCACCATCACCTCAGTCTCTTGTGCTCTTTCTGCCCTCCTCCCCGTCTTTTCCCTCTCTTCCTTCCACCCCCCTTGGTTTATCTTTGACCTTTTGGTCTTGTTGAGTTGGGTTTTTTTTTTATTGATTTTGGTTGTGATTGCCCTTTTCCTTGATCTCATTCTTTTTCTTCTTCTTCTTTTTTTTTTGTCATTGTAGCTGTTTCTCTTTCACATTCCTCCTAATAGTAAAACCATCCGATATTTTTCTCTTGCCTTCTGACTTGTTTTACTGAGCATAATTCCTTCTAGCTCCATCCATGATTCTATAAATGTCCCTAGTTTTTCATTTTTGATTGCTGAATAGTATTCCATTGTTTATATGTAACATATCTTCTTGATCCAGTCATCTACTTTTGGGCTTTTGGGTTGTTTCCAGGTCTTACCAATTACAAATATAGTGCTGCAATAAACATAGGAGTACAGGTACTCTTTTGGATCAGTGTTTTTGTGTCTTTTGGGTAGATTTGGGAGCGGGATTGCCGGATCATATGGTAGTTCCATTTCTAGTAGACTGAGGAACCTCCATACGGCCTTCCATAATGGTTGGATTAGCTTGCATTCCCACCAGCAGTATACTAGGATTCCTTTTTCTCCACATCCTCGCCAGCATTTGTTGTTGTTGGTTTTTTTGATGTGTGCCATTCTTACCGGTGTGAGGTGGTACCTCATTGTGGTTTTAATTTGCATTTCCCTGATTATGAGGGATGTTGAGCATTTTCTCATGTGTCTGTTGGCCATGTGTATGTCCTCTTGGAGAAGTGTCTTAAGTTCTTTGGCCCATTTTTTGATTGGGTTTTTAACTTTATTTTTCTTGAGTCTTGTGAGTTCTTTGTATATCTTTGTGATCAGACCCTTGTCTGTTGTGTGGAGTGCAAAGATTTTTTCCCACTCAGTGGGGTTTCTTTTTGTTTTGTTTAATGTTTCCTTTGCTGAACAGAAGCTTTTTAACTTGATGTAGTCCCACCTATTTATCTTCTCTCTCATTTTTATTGCTTTGGGGACTGCCACCTTGAAAGCGCTATTGAGATGTATGTCTTGCAACGTTTTACCTATGTTTTCCTCTATATAGTTTATAGTTTTGGGTCTTACATTTAGGTCTTTTATCCATTTTGAGTTGATTTTCATACATGGTGTGAGATAGTGGTTCAGTTTCAATTTTTTGTGTATGGTGGACCAGTTTTGCCAGCACCATTTGTTGAATAAGTTATCTTTGTCCCATTGAAAATTCTTTGCTCCTTTGTCGAAGATCAGTTGTCCATAGTTGTGTGGTTTTACTTCTGTGCTTTCTATATGGTTCCATTCGTCTGTGTGTCTGTTTTAATTACTATTGCTTTGTAGTAGAGTTTGAAGTCTGGGAGCATGATACCTCCATTCTCCTTTTTTTTTTTAGTAGAGCTTTGGCTAATTGGGTTTTTTTTTGTGTGTCTCCATATAAATTTCATCAATATTTGGTCTAATTCCTTATAAAGTTTCATTGAGATTTTTATTGGTATTATGTTGAATCTGTAGATTGCTTTTGGTAGGATGGCCATTTTGATGCTGATTCTTCCTATCCATGAACAGGGGATATCTTTCTATTTCTTTATGTCCTCCTCTATTTCTTTTAACAGTGTTTTATAATTTTCTCTATATAGGTCTTTTGTTTCTTTAGTTAGGTTGATCCCCAAGTATTTGATTTTCTTGGTTTCAATTGTAAAAGTACATTTTTCTTGATTTCTTCTGCATATCTTCCATCTTTTTCTTTAATATCTCATTCTCCTTCTTCAGATCATTAATGTTTTTAAGCAAATCTTTTATTTTTTTCCACTACGATGGTTCTACTCTCACTTTTAGATAGGCTGAGAAAATTTTCCATGTTGTTGTTGTTGGATTCTTTTGTTTGGTTTTCCTTTTGTGGTATGGTTTTCCCCTGTGGCCTTGCTTGATTAATTGTTGTGTTTTTTTTCTCCTTGGTGTTTGTTTTCTGATTTGTTGTGTTGTTGAGACACTGTGTTGCTTATATTGGCAGGTATATTTATGTGTGTTCCTTTTGGGGTATCAGGAACTGTAAATATGGTTTCTGTACTTCAGCTCCATCGAGGAGACTCTACCCTATTTAATTTTATCAAACCAGTGTATTTTGAAGAAGAAAACTAGGAACCAGCCTCACTTATAAGCACAAAATTATAAATAAAATCAGCAAATAGAGTTCAATAAGTATAACAAAAGAATAAAATATTTGACTAAGAAGGAGTAGAGATTAAAAATGAAAAAAAAAACCTTTCTTTTTTTCTTAAAAGATTTATTATGCATACAAGAGCTGGGGTACAGGTCAGAGTCACGGGAGGTGAGAGGATTCACCAGGGGCAGAGTGGAGAGCAGTACAGGCAAATCAACTGGAATACACTGCTGAGGGGAGCAGCGGGCAAGGCAGGAGAGGTCTGCTGCACCATGTGGGTCCGCTCCCTGGCCAGGGATTGAACTTAGCAACTGTGTCACACATGCTTCACAGTGTGGTGCTCAACCTGCTGTACCATCAGGAAGGCCCCCCCAAAAATCTTTCTAAACATCATTACATAAACAAAATAAAGATGACAAAATAAAGATCAGCAGATGCTACAAAACTATATGAGGGACATTCAACTATCATTCCTAAAATAAGAACTCTGAATAGGAAAGAAAGAAACCATGTAGCTATAATGTAGATAATTAACTAAAAGCAAGTAGCATATTGCTATAAATGGTAAAATTCAAAAACTATTCCATTTTAAAATAAGAAATTTGTCAGGGATGCTGCCCTCGCTACATGATTCAACATTCTTTTGGATTTTTCAGCAACTACCTGGAAAATTCAGTAAGTACTACAAATACTTGGGGGAAAAGATAAGTTATTATTATGCTTCTTTATATCCACATACAAAAAATGTAATCATGTTTGAACTATAATCATGTTTGAAGACCCAAAAGATAGCAGTATTGAAATAGTAGAATTATAAGTGAATTGATAAGTTGACCCATCCATAATGAATATATAAAAATCAATAGTTGATTCTATCATAGCAATCAATAGCTTTCTTTACTCTAGCAATGAACACTTGGAAATATTCAAAAAGGAATAATAATTCCATTAAAAAAGCAATTAAATTTATACATTGCAAAGCAATCATTTTTATATTACTTATATGAAAAAACTAAATCTTGCGAAATAAAATGTAAACAAAATGGAAAGACATACTAATTTCTGTATGGGGAAACTTAGTATAATTAAAGAATTGAATCTTAAGTAAATATAAACATTTATGCACTGTGAGATAGATCCCAGCATGTGATTATTTGGTGGTGGAAGAGAAGTCCATAAAATTACATTAAAGTGTAAGTGGAATTTGGCAGGTGCCTGAGAAAAAAATGTGCAAAGAATGTTCATAAGGGAAGACTTATCTTTGGTAAATATCAGACTATAAAGCCACCATTACCAGATCAATATGTATCATCATGGAACTAGACAAATATGTCAGAAAATCGAGACCTATGTCCTAGCTCTTCATTGTAGGTCTTTATGCATATATGAGAATGTAATAAATGTCAAAGATGGTATTTCAGATTAGTGGGAAAATTTGAGTTAATTAATTGTGTTCATCCAACTGACTCTTTAATTAGAAAAATAAATGAATTAGGACTTATACCACATAGATAAATGAACTTCAGATTATTAAGATACTTAAATTTGAGAAATTAAACTGTAAAAATAATACTGCAAGGAACTCCAAAGAATTTCCATAACCACAGTT
This sequence comes from Galemys pyrenaicus, assembly GCA_019455555.1. Classification (NCBI taxonomy): domain Eukaryota; kingdom Metazoa; phylum Chordata; class Mammalia; order Eulipotyphla; family Talpidae; genus Galemys; species Galemys pyrenaicus. The sequence continues at coordinate 13,857,924 of JAGFMF010011574.1, forward strand.
AGATACTTAGAAGTTCTTCTTCTTTAACTTTGGTTTACAACATAGAATGTGATTTAGGGGAACAGTTTACACTTCCCCAGATGCGTGTCTCCACATCACACCCACCAGCAAAACACCCATAGTCCACCGTAGACCCACTTTCCCCTGTTCTCATCTCCATCGTCCCTTCTTTTTCAGTAGCCTCAATTCTGTGATTATAAGCTGTGCTTGATCGTATAATAATAAAAAGCTATTATATGGCAATAGAAAGCCAATACACAAAAGAGTGTATTTGGCAGTCAACTGGATATCTTAGAATTTTTCCCCAAACATGTCCGGCTCGTTCTGCCTCCATGCTTTGTGAAGGCTGTGTTTTTCATGAGTGTTTCTTTCTGTGTCCCTGTCACCTACATCCCCTCTCATCTTGCAAGAGCTCACAGGTCAATACACACAGCTCAGAGGCTCTTTAGTTAGAAATCCTTTCTTGGTTCTTCCATCTCCTCCATCCTCTCCCCATGAGTAATTTTGCAGAGCACTGTTTTATGTGTTTATTTGTCTGCCTGTTACCCACTCCCCCATCCTCACCCAACAGTAGGCAGAGTTCCTAGAGATCAGAGATCTGCTTCTTGTCCTTTCTATATTCCTAGTGCTTATCATGTATCTGGCCCATAATTCATTCTCAGTAAATGCCTGTCAACTGAATGAATGGATGAAGTACATTGCGCTTCCTGAAATCTGAGTATAAAACTAGGATGGGAAGCTGTAAAATTGTGCCTCTGCGGGCACTAACAGAAAACACAACAGCATTTCATGAAGCTTGCTGTGCTGTGACACTAAATCAGTGTTCATTTTGCAAAGGAAGGTAGTCGTTGGTTTAAGTAGCTTTCTTGGCTCATCAAATATTTATGACATTTTTACTGTTCAGTGTATTCATTTTACATGATTAAGTAACAGTTGAAAATGGTTTTTCCTTTATTTCTTTGTTTCGAGGGTGTCTGGGCAGTTGTGAATCATTGAATCTCAGGTTTGGACTTGACTAGAAGTTAAGTCATCATTCCAGAGAACTGAAATACTTCAACTGTGTAGTGAATAGGAGAAAGGCCTCTTTTAATGACTCTTTGTTCTCCACACAGATCTTCACGGCATTGCCGCCCTTCACTCTGGGAATCTTTGAGAGGTCTTGCACTCAGGAGAGCATGCTCAGGTTTCCCCAGCTCTACAAAATTACCCAGAATGCTGAAGGCTTCAACACAAAGGTAAACGGAACATTTTCTGCTCAAAAAGTTATAAGTACTGACTTTTGTTATCCAACTGTAGTTATCTGCCCGTGAGACAGCTGAGGTTTTAGAGAATGCTTGGAAAGTACTGAGACCATAGTCTCTCCTAACATAACAAGTCCAGTAAGGTAAAGGTACCAAATGGGAAAGGAAGTTGCTACATTGCATGTGACACAACTTGCTGTCCCAGCTTTTTTCTCCTCCTGCCCTCTTCTCCACATGTGCCTGTGACATCTCTGTGACCAGCACACTAATGACCTTGGTTTGCTTGGGATCAGTCACAGAGACACCCTCCCACCCCCACCTTCCAGAAAGGTCTGTGTGGTGGCAGGCTGGGAGATTGCTTGATAGAGCATTATTGCTTTGTTTTTCAAAAAAAAGAAATTGTTTCTTTAGCTAGTTGAATGAAATTGACCAGATCTGAACAGAGGGATCAAGTTAGTCACAGGTACCTTTTGTTTTAATCTGGAGATTAAGAGAGAAAGCATCTTGACTGAATAGTCTAGCAATCCTGAGAAGACCAAAGCAGGAATTGGGTTATATATTATAGGGATTCTGCAGTTGCGACTGGCAAAGGAGGCCCCACCATCTGCCAGTTGCAACTGAGCGTGTGTGTGGCTGCTGAGGGCCACTGCCAGAAGGGAAGACATGTGTCCGGCACAGTGGAGGAGGAGAAGTGTGAACACACCTGAACTGCTGTATTTCTGTCTCAGGTTTTAGTGTAGGACAGAATTAGGAAGTTTAAACAGAAGTCTGTTGCCTAGGTAAGTTAAAATTCAGTGTGTTGGTTTGTTTTAGTAGTTTCCAGGCATATAGTAAGGATGATATAGAGGGCCTTAATAAAAAGTAAACTACTTCTGAAGTTTTCATTTGAACCAGGTGATACTGAGCATCTTCCTTCAGAGCTGCCTTTTTCTTTGGAAATCACAATAGATATGTCCAAGGCAGGAAAAAGTAAAAAGGATCCTGTTGGTCCAGTGTTTTCACACACACAAGGAGACTAATTTTATTAGTCTTTCTCTATTACGATTCTAACAATGGAAAATAGGACCTGTTTTTTCTGCATTATCCACATAAATCACATCTGTTTTCTCCACTTTGAATGCACAGGCCACATAAAGTGGGAAGTAATTAGCAAGTGGACCCATTCAGAAAAGTAGTAGAGCTGCAAACACACAAACTTACTTATAAGCACTTTGAAGGATTTATTCTTGTTTGTTTGTAGTACAGAAGTTCAGAAAATCCCATTGTCTATGGTTTTTTTTCCTGTTGTCCTACCACTACTTGGGATCAAGCTATATGACAATTTCCAGAATAATTTGTATATTTTTAAATACGTTTAACCTAACTTTATGTGTCTCCACAGTGATTTAAAAGGTGATTGAAATGCATTTGTGGAACTGCAGTTTATAAAAAACTGAACTTTTTGTTCTTTTGCTTGACCTTTTAAATGTTAAAGAGAATTTTAAAATGTGCATGATTATTAACCAGATTCCTGAGTATTAAAAATTTGAATGGGAGGGATTTGGGGGAATAAAAAAAAAAAAGAATGAGGATAGCTTACAAGAATTTACATTTAAAGTGTTTTAATACCTTCAAACAGTGCAGTTTCAGTCTCTTATGAACAATTTTTACTTAATACGCCATTTTCTGGATGACTGTAAAATTGTATTGCCTTTCTTATGAATCTAAAGACAATGAATCATAATTCATTTTTCAAATGAGAATAGATTGTATATTAGTCTGTGTATATGTGTGCATATACATATTTTGGCCTTTTGTGCTAATATCTGGAACTAGGCTAGCATTTGCATGTCAAAATGAGGAAAGAGTGGGACTTTTTTTTAACTTCACGAATAATAAGCTGCTTCTGGAGCTGAGTAGTACACAGCCAGCATTCTTCACAATGAAACATTTGTTGAGTTACACAGAGGTCAAAAGTTGTGGGCAGCTGCTGACTCCCTCGGTTTGTTTTCCCTTAGGTTTTCTGGGGTCACTGCATCAACGCCTTGGTCCACTCCCTCATCCTCTTCTGGTTTCCCATGAAAGCACTGGAGCATGGTAACGCTTCATGATTTCAACTGTCAGCAAGTAGCTTTGCAATCCCTCTGGTGCCAGTTGTTCACAATTTTTTCCCCAAGATCTGCAGAACAAGTGATCACAAGAACAAATTTCAGAAGAAAAACAAACCCAGAATCCAATGAGAACTAGTCTCTGGCTTATAGCTTATAGGTCTCATCCATTCTAGCTCTCAAAATCCATTTCTTTCCAGTTGATTGGAGAGTTTCAAACACTAGGATTTAATTTTTAGTAACAGTTTGAGGCAAGGATCTTAGAAAAGCACTGTACTATAATGAAACATCAATGCATCTTCTTATCTATAAGTTTGGAGTTTTCTGTTAGTTATGCTTGAGCTTTTGTTTGCCAAAGCTCACATATATGTGTGCAGAATAACTCAACTCTTGTGTAATCTTACACCTAGTTTCTGGAAGAGTTTTATTTTCCTTGACATATAGCTTTTCAAACAAACTATAAGCTTGTTTGAAACTAATTCTACTTTTTAATTGTAGTTCTTCCTAGAAAAGTGAGATGTGTTAGACTCTATACTTCTTAACATCCAAACAGTTGTCTCTTAAAAGACAGACATAACTTTTAGTCTCAGAAATCATAATGTATCATGAGAATGTTATTCTTTTTTCCTTCTCAAATGGTTATAATCCCTCTGGGAAAAAATTACTCCAAATGTTGACTAGGTAAGATTTTGTATTGTTCAAAAGTCCCCCAAATAAGATTCTTCCATGTTTCTTTTTCCTATGTCAGTGTGTTTTATGCTTCAAACAAAAATGTTTCATCCTCACTGATATTCTTTAACCTGTTAAATACCGACAGAGAAAATGCATGCACAGTCAGCTTATTATATCCTATGACTTATTCTTTCAATTTCATCAGACCTCCTTTTCCTTTGACAGTTCCTAAATTCCTAGATTAGAAAATAAAATTTTCTACTGTTAGTCAAGCCCCCAAGGAGGCATTCCAGTGACTCACTTTCTTTCAACTCTAAAGCTTTCCTGTGATTCAGCTTTATGCATGGTGGGTTTGCTTTCTTTTGGAATGGTTTTCTAAGGGTTTGCAAATAGAAGAGAGTCATCATAGCAACAGGATGGCCTTGTAATGAGAAGATATATGTCTGATTTGCATAAGAGAGGTTTTGGCAGTTTTCCTCTTGTGCATGAGACTAGTGTTTTGTACTTAGGAAGAGCCAGTGAACAGCCGGAATGGACTTACCACAGATGCTAACTGCAGATGCATTACCTTTTTCACGTAGACACTGCACTATGTTCCTAACTCCAAAGGACTTAACTTCAGACTCTCAGAAATCTTACAGGGCAGTCATTTGCTTCAAAGTCATTTGCTTCAAAATGAACTAGTGTGACCTCATTTTACAGTAGAGACAATGGTTTTCTAATCCTGGAGTTATGATTATATGCTTTGATGGTAATTTGTAGTTTAGGGTACACTGTTAACATTTTACCTAGATTCCTTTGTGCAAATCCATGTATTTACCAAACATCATCTATGTTTAAAAGCAGATCAACTCCCAAGAATTACTAAGTTACTGAGACCTATCACCAAGTGAATTTCATGTTAGTTTCTGCCACCCCTTTCCCTCAAATTTGACAATTTGCCTAGCAGTCCATCAGTAGGATGATTTTTTTTTTCCTGGTATTTATTATTATCACCATCATCATCAACAATGTCATTATTTCATTATATTTATTAAACCTTCAGCATAGAGACTTTTCTCTTAATTTTAATGTAAACATCAATCTATTGAATGAAACTGTTAAAAGTGAGATAAATTATAAATACTAAGTTTATTTGGTATAGAACAACAGAATATTGGTGTTGTTTATTAGTTGACTTCCTCTAACAAACTGAATGAATATTTAGAATTCACTTTTAAATTCTCCCTACTGCTACAGAGCCAAAATGATTACATTACTGTTCCTTAACATTGTTTACTCATGTCACATGTATGCCCAAGACACTGTAGTAGATTCTAAGAGTGATAAGTCAGTGAATCAGTGTGAGTCTTACTTCAACAAGTTTGTAGTTTGGTAAGAGAGTTTAGGTTTGCACATGAATAATGCCAGTGCAGTTCTCGTGGTAGAGAATAACTGTCTCCAGTAAAATACAGATTAAAGTATGTGTATTTATATTGTAATATAAATAAATTTGTGAAAGTAGCTGAAAACTGGAGTATAGAGGGCTTTGAATGTAAGGTTAAGAAATTGGGATTTAATGGGTTGGGTATTGAAGAGCCAAAATAGAACTTAGATCAAAGAATATTGTCATCAGAGCAATCTGGGAAAATCAGTCTACCATGTCATGTCAGGAAAATGATAGAAGAAAAACTGACGGCAAGAACACAGTTATGTCTCTGCACGCTACAGCGTGCAGGTGAAATTTATAGTACAGGGATACAGCCAAGTCTAGTGGATCAAGGAAGACTATTCAATGAAATATATTAATTTCTTAAAATATGAGTAAGGGGTGATGAGATGGGGAAGGCAGGTAAGGCGAAAGGTGGGGAAAAGAACATCCTTGGCCAGTACAATGTGGGCACAGCAGATGTGTTCTGCTGAGGAACCTGAGAAGCTAGAGGCAGTGCTTGTCAGCAGGGGGCCCTCACCCGAGACTTTGTCCAGACTGACCAGTTTCAGCACTCTAAACGTTCCTGCCCCCTGTTGGTACCCTCACCTCCCCCTTTCCCAATCCTTATGCAATTAGAAATCAAAACATGTGGGCACACATTTCCAACTTCTGGGATCAGCATGAACACCCATAATCAAGACAACTGCAGCATGGAGAGAGGGAATAGTAGCTGGAAGGGGAGGTAAAAAATTATGTGATGGTCAGATCACTAAAACTCAAGTGGGACCTTATTCTCAGTGCAGGGGTTGAGGTGGGAGTTACATGTTGGGATTGGGTCCAAAGAAGGTAAGACTGATCTTACGTAGGGTTTGGCAAGAGCCTGGGTATTGAGGTGGGGGTGGAGTAAGAGGTGAGGGTTTGGTGGGAGAGAAGGAAGTTAGCAATCGAAATCAAGAAAGATTGCAAGTTTAGAGGGCCTCCCTGGTGGCGCAGTGGGTTAAGCAACGTACTGTGAAGCAAACAGCAGCCACTGCAGCAACGAGTTCGATCCCTGCTGCCGGCTGGGGAGGGACCCACGTGGTGCGGCAGACCTCTCCTGCTGTGCCCGCTGCTCCCCTCAGCAGTGTACTTCCGATGATCTGCCTGTTCTGCTCCCGGCTCTCTGTGGTGAATCCTCTCACCTACCTCTATACCTCTGGCCTGTACCCCAGTGCTTATATGCATAAATAAATAAATCTTTAAAAAAAAAAAAAAGAAAGAAAGATTGCAAGTTTAGAAAGACCAGGACTTGTCAGCTGATTGGATTATTTATGTGTGCTGATTTACTGTCCTAAACATAAATGAGTTCTTATTACACTTTCAATTGCCATTTAGAAGGATGTACACACCTCACCAAAGACACATAGGAATATGGCACCACTTTGAGACAAATTGGCAAGACATTGGGGGGCCCTGATCTAATAGAAGAGTAACTGTACTCTTCCCCCCTCAAACAGACACAAACACACACTCAGAGCACTGAAATAAACTCCATCATTGCTTTGTTTGATAGTATGTGGACTATATTACAAAGATGGTAAATTTTATTCTCTACTGTCCTTGAAGACATTCTCCATAATCCATGGAGAGAAGCTTAGGTAACCTATCAGTGATATTCACTTTCAGCACATAATTTTGGGAAGAAATATTTTTGAGGTGTGAGCACATTGTTCATTTCTTAGAGGACTTCCAAGAATTTTCCTTTGCTTATTTTTATGTGGTTTTGGATAGACTTCTCAAAGAAATTTTGGAGTTTGTGATAATTCATTCCAAGCTTTAAAATAATTTTTTTTTCACTCAAACAATTTAGTACATCAGATTTCTTCCAACCATCACAACTTTATACTTACTACCACTCCTGCACTTTGATATGAAAGTGATTCTAGGTTAAGACCAGAGGTATCACCTTTGTAAGGACTGAAACCATCAAGGGCGTTGGTATCAGGCCACACTCATATTTTCCATTGGTGTATTCAGTCTGCATATTTGAACGACCCCTTTGAAGTGGAATGTGGCTATTGGCAAAAGAATGTAAAATCAGCTTTGATTTTCAAAAAGAAAATTTCAGATTTTTTAAAAGTGAAATTTAAGAGGAAGGTGATGGAAAAAAGAATCTACTTACCAGCAGAGAAAAATTCCTTTAAAAAAATTTTCTCTTTTTCTCTTAGACCATACCCTGGAATCCATCCTACTCTGTTTCAGGAGGGAAAATTGATACTTATTGTATTGGCACTAATTAAACAATTAGGTCTTTTAACATTTTTGGAGAAGGCTATTTTACGCTTTTTAATAAATGTGCTATTATAAGATCAGGCATATTTTATAAACAGAAATAATAGGACACAGATATACAATGAAGCATACTTCCCTCTCCCTGTGTAATTGTAGGTCATTTTAGTTCGAATTATTGGTGACCTATTACTATACACCTGGCTATTTTATCAATCCTAATTACTTCCAGTGTTTGGGAAAGAGTGCTAGTGTTCTCTGAGACTGCAACTTCCTAAACTCAATTATTCATTCATTAAAAAATATGTAAATGTGTATGTTCTCTAGGCCAGACAATACTGATTTCTAGATTTAGCAGCGTGCATTACAAGCAAGTTCTCTCCTTCATGAATTCACACCTATTGTAGGCAGACTTGAACAAGCCCATTATAAAAGAAGAGCAAATGAAATGTATTCCAAGAAAAGCTCACCTGGTCCTGCTATTAGGATTGCTTCCTGGAAGATGTGATAGCAGAGTTGAAGGATGAGTAGGTGTAAGTTATGTGAAGAGTGAAGAGCAAAGAGTTTCAGGTTGTTGGAATAGCAGGGGGTGAGAAAATGGTTTCAAGAGAAGAAGCATATGAAGATGGAAGGGGAGAGAGAGACAGGATTGTGAGACACTGTTTTGGGATAATAAGGATAAAGACAAAAAGATGAGACATTTTTGACTTTTGGGAATTAGTGAGTCTATTGCAGTATACATTTAATGGAAACCACTGATAGATTTTAAGCAGAGTCATACATCTGATCCATTTTAATGTAACCACATTGCATGAATGATTGTGATCTCTACCCCCGGGGGACCTCCTGAGAGGACAGGGGGATGTGGTGGTTGATCACATAAGAATGACGCATATAAATGAAGTAAATGGAATTTGCTGATTAAGAACTAGAAAAACAAAACACTCTGGAAGCTTTTTACATTTATAGAAATGAAACTACATTTCATAAATCTAACATAACTAAGTTGTGATGTATTTTAAATGACACTGGATTTCTTTTTTTTTTTTAATTTATGTATTTATGCATACAAGCACTGGGGTACAGGCCAGAGGTGTGGGGGGGTGAAAGGATTCACCACAGAGAGCGGGGAGCAGAACAGGCAGATCAATGGAAGTACACTGATGAGGGGAGCAGCGGGCATAGCAGGAGAGGTCTGCTGCGCCATGTGGATCCCCTCCCTGGCCAGCAGCAGGGATCGAACTCATGCTGCAGTGGCTGCGGTTTGCTTCATAGTGCATTGCTTAACCCACTGAGCCACCAGGGAGGCCCGGCACTGGATTTCCAAATCTAAAATACTTATTTCTATTTTGGCTTGTTTTAAGCATAATCAGTTGGTAAGGTAAAGTGCTGATGATGTTTTCCCTCTCACTCAAGCACTGTCAAAATTGGGCTGGAAGTGCCACTGTTTTCACTCAGTTAAATATTTATGTTTTAATGTCTGTTTAATAAGCTCTATATTACATGTGTTTTAAATAGTTGTGTGTAATGTTGTAAGAAGTGAAAGCCAGAATCCCCAGATTTTATCCTTTTTACTTAGCAAGAAGATCAATTGAAATGTATTCTCTAGGGTAGCAATAGATGCTGTAACAAACAACCCCAAATCTCAGGACGTGTCCCAATAAAGTATTATTTCTTGTGTCACCATCAAGTGGAGGGTACATTTTTCATGGGTGCATTGACTGTTTTCTGTATTCTTGATGTTCTAGTATTTGGGGCCTTTATCCTGGACACACTTACCATCCCAGGAATAGCTAATTCTTAGAGAGAGGAAATAACTCTTCCGCAAGCATGCCTTTATTTCACAAAATAACCAGTCCAGAGCCCAAACCCCCAGCCATCTACTTTATCAAGTTCTGACACACCAAACCAATATTCTTCTCTGCTGAAATCACCTCTGTTGATCCAGAAGCTGCTGAAATATTCAAATTATCAAATCTTAAACTACACAACATACTTACCCTGCCTTACTGTTCCTTTCTTATGAATATCCCAATGAAGGGTCTGGATCATGCTCTCTCCTATCTCCTCTGCCTCCTTCTAACCCTGGTGCTGCCCCAAGTGGTTCTGAATGACACTCTATGGCTCTGTGTCTAGGAATTTATAGTTATAAACATCTTCCTTTATGACAATCATTTCCATATCTGTGTATCTTACCAGATCTGATTAAAGCAAATTCTGGGTTTGTTCAGTAAATGGGACTGCATTTTGCTCATGGTCTGTGAGTTCACCCTTAGCCTTAACACCAGGAAGGGAGAGTCAAGCGAGGGATTGCTTGCTCTTAAGGTAATGATTCATCACTTCACTCCTATCTGACGGCAAAAACTAGTCACAGGACCCCACCTAAGTAGGATGGATGGGAAATTAATTAGTTTTGCACTTGAGAGTAAGAAAAGAATCTGTGGTTTTACTAGGTTACTGACATTTGCGATCAAGTTTATTTTTGATTATTTCTACTTCCTTTTAAAAATCTATTTTTAGTAAACAAGTTAAAAAAGAAAGCAATTGGGGCCTCCCTGGTGGCACAGTGGGTTAAGCAACACACTATGAAGCAAACCGCAGCCACTGCAGCATGAATTCGATCCCTGCTGCCCGCCAGGGAGGGGACCCACATGGCGCAGCAGACCTCTCCTGCCTCGCCTGCTGCTCCCCTCAGCAGTGTGTTTCCGTCCATCTGCCTGTTCTGCTCCCCTCTCTGTCTCTGGTGAATCCTCTCATCTCCCGTGACTCTGGTCTGTTCCCCAGCTCTTGTATGCATAAATAAATAAATCTTAAAAAAAAAAAAAGCAATTGAGAGTTTAGATTCATATCCTTAAACTTTATCCAGCAGAAATCCAGGAGAGAAAATCCAGCAAGTCTTATATAACCAGGAACTTAAATCAGCACTGGTTATAAATGTAATTATAATCACTAACACTTGCATAAGCTCTTTCCAATATTTTATATTATTTTTTTACAGAGAAAGCAGAAAATAAATTTTCTCTCCATGAATGCGTAACGTTGGAAGCAGAACGAATAGCTTCAATGATACTGAAGTCGGGTCAGGCATATGAACAGTTTGAGTCCTAAAAAATTATTTGTAAATTAGGTATTTGAAACTTGGAATGTCCTTTTGCTTTTGATACTAATCTAATAGCAGGTGGCTGACACAGTATCTCCTCTTTAGCTCTGGAGTCCTAAGAGCAAGTGAGGTGGGAAAAGGAGATATTATTAATATTCTGGAATCAGGGTTATTCTGAATTAGTGCTGCTCAAAGTTCTCAAAGCAATTTGATGGAAGAAGGAAAGCAGCAAAACTTGGCATCTGTTGTCTAGTTGAAATTCTTGGCAAATACTTTGGTGTCAAGGGAATGGTGCCCCCGCCATGTAATTCTCCCCTCTAAGTCACATGTGAGTGAAATTTCTGCAGTTTCCAGTTGAGGTGTTCCTTAACTTCTTACATTAAAAATATACATATAAATTCAACCCATCTGTTTTCTTGATTATTAAACACTGACTTTTCTGACTGTGCAGTATTACACCAGCTTCAATTTTGCTTTTTGTCACAACCATTTCTGAAACATTTTGTGTGTTAGCTGAGTGATATAATGTTTTTAATGAGCATTTAATTGGAATGGCACCTTTATAAAATGCCATTGTTTGGAATTAAGTAGAATTATTCCTTTCCTAGTCCTTTGGAATATTCTGAAATAAGTTCCTTATTCTATGTGTTTAGAAAATGAGACATGTTTTTTTTTTCTTATAAATTATGTACCTTTTCACCAATATTTTCCAAAGAAGTTTTTGCATTTAGCATTTTGGGAATATCACTGCTAATGTGGAGTGGCTATGTGGTTTAGTACCAGTTGTTCACAGTTCTCTGATTTGGTGACTATGTTTTCAATCCTCATTTGACTAATCTTACATTGTGTAGTCTCTGCATCCAACCAGATTTTGAAAATAATATAAACCTGGAAGAACAGGCTCAACTGCTGCTATAAGTCAGTTGCTCCTGAAGCAGTAATACTATATTGACCTCTAAACAAATGCTATCCACAAGTGTCCCAAGCTCTCTCATTTTGTAACACTTCTGATATAAAAAAGTAAACACCATCATTACATTAGGTTTTATATCACATGTCTTCACAGTCAGATATTCTAAACATGACTTAAAGTCACATTTAGAACCTACTAGTTTAAAGAAACTACTAGTTTAGGTTCTTTAGCCAGGGGACTTTGGGTTGGCTGAACTTTTGGTATAGGGGGGCATTCCCCCTCTCATTTCAGCTCTCATCTAAGTGAATGTGAACATGTATTTGCAAAAGACTAAGTGATCTCAGGTTTGGTTCAATACCTGCTTTTCTGATGCAGTAGGCAGCTTAATCCTTCTTACCTCCCCCTTTGCTCTATTAAGCCTTTGTATGCTAATGATTGCTCTCCTTTTGGAAGTGCTCGGCCTTGGGCTGGGTAAAATAGAAAAACAAAGATTTGGTGAGATCACCTTTCTCCAAATGCACTTTTAATGGGCCTATTTTATAGGCAACGTTTTAGAGCCTTGAGTGGTTTGGACCCTGCTAACTGCAACATTCTGGCAGAACTCCACACCCTACCCCTTAGTCTCACCCCCACCTCACTCTAGTCTCCTTCCCTAAGGGGGTGGCAGCCTCCCCAGCCTATCAGTAGGCTGATAGCCTTTTAGGCCTATTTTTCCTCTTCAGGCACCTCTCCTCTCCAGTATCCATCTCTACCACCCCAGGCTGCATTGTCAGAAGTTGTCATTTACCAGATGGTGATTAAATATTGTTCTGAAGACTGGCATGGGGAACCCAAGTATTCACCTTGGTTTGAGGCTTGACTTCCATCAAAATTAATTCATTTGAGAATTTTTATATAGAAAATATAAACAAATCAACTAACCTCTGGGAAAGATGTTTCCCAAATGGCAGAATAGAATCATGACAATACTGTTAAGATTAAGCAAAATAAAAACAAATAATAATTTATCAAAAACATGCTTCAGGAATAAATTGGACAATCTAAACAGACTCTTCTAGCCTTGATTTATCAGCAAACTATATCCTTTGAATGCATTCATCCACAAATGATTTCCTATTCTCCGCTTTAGGGCTACAGTATTAGAAAATGTAAACAAGGAAATGATGCCCAAGAGTATTTGCTTCTAAAACAGTTGAAATATAATTTCTAAGAGAACAATCTATTCTTGGGAATTTCCCCAACAGGGTGTGAGGAGTGATGACGTGTGACTTGTTTAAAGGATACTATCTTTCCAGAGGTTCTTGCCATATCCCAGAATCTCAAGTTGGTTTGGGTGTTTTTCCTTCAAGGAAATAAATTATTTCCAGATGGTTTTACTTTAGACTGGGGAAGGAGAGACTCTTTCCTAATCATAAACTGGAGTGCAATGTTGAGTTATCCCTCCAGAATGAACTAAAATATTCGGTTTATCCTGTCTTCCCTAAAAATTGCTTTATGTTATTCAAATTACCTAAAGTGTACACATTACATTTAATGTCAGAAGCATTTTATTATCATAACAAACTAGAAATAATAGATTTACAAAACTCTAGACGTTGCAATTGTAAAGTGCCTTCTTCTGTCCATGACAGATTACCAGCACAGTTCTAACAGGGGCTCTACGTGGTGCTCTTTTCCTACCCTCTACCCTCTCTACCCTCACACAATCTAAGCACTTTCACCCGTTCAAAGTCACCTAGCTTTGTGAATTGCATCCTTTGTATTAAAACCTCATGGGTAGTTTCTGTCCTTGTGTGAACAGTGAGAGCCTACCACGTGCTTTCCTCAGCCTGACTAAAGATAGTGGGTTCCCTTCAGACGTGTAACCCTCCTCTTTCAGAGTGTATTCTCTATATTATTCTAACCTCTCTTTTTTTTTGCTCCCAACCTTGGTGACTTTGCCCCCCAGGGACATTTGACAGAGTCTGGAGACAATTCATGTTGTCACTACTAAGGGGTGTATACTCCCACATCTAGGGAGTAGAAGCCAAGGATCTGCCAAACGCCCCACAGTGCACAGGACAGCCACACACAAAAATGTCTGGGAAAATGTCATTATTGTATGGTGGAGAAACTCTGGACTGATGAAATGCCACCCAACCTCAGAATAAGTCAGGTTTCTCAAGGGGTTACTGCTGCTCCCCAAATTTGTGCACTGTATGTGTATGTATGTGTGCGTGTGTGTGTGTTTGTGTATTTCCTGTTTCGGTACAGAATTTGGAATTCTATCCACCTTAATTCTCTTCTAGAAAGTTTCTTTCCTTTAGATGCTGGTATTTGAAAAGAGAACTTTACAATCTCGTTATTTTTCATTGAAGTTGTTTTCTTTTATTCTTTGTAATCCACTTTTCTAACTCAGTTAGTGAAAAAAGTCTTACTTACAAAGTTTGCAGTTGCTTACTAACTGTGTGACCTTGTATGTTACTTCTTTTTGTGTCCCAGTTACCTCATCTGAAATATGCAGGTAATAATATTATTTCATAAAGTTTTTAGAGTATTAAAAGTTCGTTACATATTAATAGCACTAATAATAGTATATTAGTATTGCATATATAAGAATATTAATTTTATTAGTATCTAGACATTGGTTTACATAATTTAATGTATAAATTTCTTACAACAGTGCCTGTCATATAGAAACACTGCTATCTATTTTCAAGTAGACTTTCTTATTAGGCCTGACAATTTTCTGTTTATTTTGTGTCTATCCATAAAATATGAGATGTGCTCTAAACCCTCCATATTGGACATATGTTTGTATATTTAATTTGTGTAGTCTCGAAAAAATTTTGAAATATTGATATTAAAAGAAATTCAAAAAGTTGGCAAGCCATAATTATAAACTTTGATTCTCAACCTAATGCCCCTCTACTTCTAACTTCCATCTGATCAGTATTCTCTAGATTCTGTTAGGGTTTAATACAACTAGAATTTAAAGGAACTCAGATCACTACTCCTCAATTTAAATGTCTATTCTCCATTCATTGAGACTAGGAAATGCATCTTAAGCTAAATTATGTAAGAAAACCTGAAACGTGAAGCCTCTGCCTGCCTAGGTGGAACTAAGGAGCTAAATATTTTTAATAACAACTTTCTTTATGTATAATTTACATGCCTTACGAGTTATCCACTCTGATTATACAACTCTTTGCTTTTTAATACATTTACCTTAATAATTGTTGCTATTAAACATTTTACTCACTTTCAAAAGAACCTGCATGTACTGATCAGCAATCACTCCCTATTCTTCCCCATCCCTGCCTCAAACAACCCCAACTCCTGGCAACTACTAATCTACTTCCAAACTCTATAGATTTGCCTAACCTGGACATTTCATACAAATGGAATCACACACTATGTCCTCTCTAACTGGATTCTTTCATTTAACACAAGTTTTTCCAAGATTCACTCACATTGTAGCTTGGATCACACTTTATTCCTCATCACTGTTGAATGATATTCTATAGTAGGAATATGTTATAGTCTACCCATTTGCTACTTAATGGACATTGACTACTGTGAACATTCATGTACAAACTTTTGTATTTTCCATTCATGTGTTTTCATGTCTCTTGGTTATGTGTCTAGGAGTGGAATTGCTGGGTCATATTGTAACTATGCATAACATTTAAAGCAACTACCTGACAGTTTCCAAAATGGCTGAATGGCTGTTCTATTTTACTTTCCCACTGGGAGTGTATGAGGGTTTTAATTTCTTGATATTATCTAGTTTTATTATAGCTGCCTTAATGCGTGTTAAGTGGTATCTCATGAATTTGATTTTGTATATCTTCTATAGCTAATGATATTGAGCATCTCTTCATTCATACTGGCAGCTATATATTTCCTTTGGAAAAATGTCTATTCAGGTCTTTTGCTCATTGGGTTGTCTTTGTATTGCTGAGTTATAAAATTTCTCTGTTCTGGATACAAGTTCCTTATCACGCACATATTTGCAAATGATTTCTCCATTCTGTACAAGTTGTTTCTAATTTTGATGAAATCTATTTTTTTGTTGTCATCACTGAGAAACCATTGCAAATCAAAGAGTAAGATTTACTCTTAACATTTTATCCAATGAGTTTTATAGATTTTTTTTCTATAATCCATTTTTTATTATTTTTTGAGTTAAAATATTTATAACATAAAGGTAGTCATTTCAACCATTTTAAGCATACAGTTGACAAGCATTAATTACATTCTGAATGTTGTGCAACCATCACCATTATCTATTCCAATTTTTTTAATAATCCCAAAGTGAAATTCTATACACATTAAAAATAACTCTTCATTCTCTTCTTTGTCCCCATCCCCTAGTAGGAACTGAATTTTTAATTCATATTGCACATTGCTCTACACACCACTAGAATCACCCTCCTGGATGAATCACTAGTTATTCTTAAACTTCTGTTCTTGGCCATCTAAGACATATTCTCCCAGAAAATCTGGTCTACTACTTTAATAGTATAACTCATTAACAGGTCATTTTCTGCTCAGAATATTCTAGTGGTTTATCATAGTCAACAAAGAAATTCAAACTTCTTACCATGGACATTTATTTGCCTTTTCTTCCTGAGAACTTACTTTAATTTTCCTTATCCCAGTGTCCCCTGCCAAACTGGTCACTCTGTCTTTGAGCTCATCACTGCTTTCTATATTTAGGCTGTTGACACTTTCTCTTCTCTCTGCCTTGAACACTCTCCCCCTAGATACTCATTTACTTATTCCTTCCTACTGTTCACATCTCTCAACTGTTACTTCCTCAAAAAAGATTTTTCCTGAAATCCCCATCTAAAACAGAGAGTTTGGGACTTCCCTGGTGGCGCAGTGGGTTAAGCAACACACTATGAAGCAAACTGCAACCACTGTAGCATGAGTTTGATCCCTGCCACTGGCCTGGGAGGTGACCCACATGGCACAGCAGACCTTTCCTGCCTCAGCTGCTGTTCTCCTCAACAGTGTTTTTCAGTCTATCTGCCTGTTCTTTTTTCCACTCTGTCTCTGGTGGATCCTCTCACCTCTCCCCACCCCCACCCACCTCTATCCTGTACCCCAGTGCTTGTATGCATAAATAAATAAATCTTAAAAATAAATAAAATAGAGAGGTCTACCTCCCAACTTTGTACTTCTTCGTTGTATTTATTGCACCAGACATTTGACTGTATGTCTATTTCTATTTGTATTTCTGTTCTGTCTTCATCACTATAAGTTCCATGGGAACAGTGACCTTGTGTCTCCAGTTTCCACATTGGTACCTAGTATAAAGTAGACTTCAATCTTTGCTGTGTTAACGAAAAAATAATTTTATCCCTGTCAATATAATCTACTATGGTCTTGTCTCATCTCAAATGTTTCTTTTTTGAGGCATGCCTTTTAATGTGTTTTATTTATTATTAAAGCTATCTAAGGACCAGTTACTTAAAAATGAACACCACAGTTTTGAAAAGCTAGTAGTTAATAAATTGTTGCTAAAAATTTGTTGTTTCTTGATGTTAATTTAACCTCCCCTCTTTTTGAAAATTTCCCTTCCCTTTTAATAAAGGCCTGTCTAATCATCAAATCTTTTTTTAACACCTCTCCCCTAAGTTTTGAATTCATTTCTTTTAAAATCAGTGCCCCTAATTCTGTTCTCATAGGATGATGCTTAAGTTTCCCATAGTAATCTCTCAGTTTAGGTCTGTACCTAATGCAGCCTGTGAGGTCACTTTGTGGGTTAATCTTTTCTTATCCACAAATTTATCAATAGAGAATCAGGAGAAAGGGCATATCCAGGAGCTGGGTTCAGGGACTTACAGCTACTAGATTTAAACACATCTCAATTCTTTACTGAGTCAGATTTTTCAACAAGCAGATGATAAATAAAATGATGAACCCCAACACATGTGTAGGTCAGCTATTGGGTTGGTTTAAAGACAAAATTCCTGTATACTCAGCCTATTGGCCACAGATCTGAAATTATGTAGAAAAGAGAAAAAAAAAGAGATTGGTAGTGTCATCCAAAAAAACCTATTCGTGATCTTAAGATAGGCTTTGATTCCTCAGGATAAAACCAGACTAGCTGATATGCTAGCTGATATGAATTTGACCATTCTATTAGAGTTCTAGCGTAGTGGCTGTTAGGTATATTGTAATAGTTATCCTTAAAAAGAAAACTCTGGAAAAGATATGAAAATTAAAACTTTAAAATTCTATTTTCTAGACTTCTCATTAGATTTCTAGCTTTCCTCCAGAAGTTCATGTAGTTGTATATAAGAACTGGAGGAGTAAATAACCTCCAAAAATAAGAGTTCAGGAATAATGAATTGATTTTGTAATAATGTTTTGGGTTTTTTTGTATTTGCGATTTTATATTCTTTAATTGACTTATAACTCCAGTTTAGCAAAAATTAAAGATGAATAGCAAATGAGCACTTAGAAAAGATCTAATACTGGCATTAATAAAGGTAGATTGATGTATTCTTATTCTTTTACATTTTTAACCCAACATAGAATCGTACTAATTTTTTTAAAAATGTATATTTCAATTCAGATCAAGTGTTTGTTTGGATTAGAAAACTAGTTGTTTTGTTTTTAAGGAAGTATAAGATG
Organism: Galemys pyrenaicus; assembly: GCA_019455555.1. Lineage (NCBI taxonomy): Eukaryota > Metazoa > Chordata > Mammalia > Eulipotyphla > Talpidae > Galemys > Galemys pyrenaicus. Next base: position 13,876,243 of record JAGFMF010011574.1, read on the forward strand.
AAAAAAATTTAGAGTTAGAAGAGGCATTATAGTCAAAGATAATACTATTTCAAAATGTCATTACATTGAAGTTCTTCTTCTGGATTCTGAATAAAACATTGCAGTGATATATTTTGAAAGTAAATGGTAATGTTTTCGTTTTTCAGATACTGTGTTGTCCAACGGTCATGCCACAGACTACTTATTTGTTGGAAATATTGTTTACACGGTAAGTTTATCTCTGTTGAGCCACTCTTAAATGATGTGTGGGTTATACCGCTCTGATCCTTTTAACGAGGGCCTTTATCACTACTATTTTTTTTCAGATCTTTAAACTTTATATTGCAGATTTATTAGAGGTCAGAATGGTGTAAAATGCTTACGTCCTTTTTTTGTGAATATAGTACAGAGTCAAGGTTTTTGTATACGTGATTAGCAGATTCTCCATTCTTGAAATGATTATTTTCCATCTTTCTGTAAAAGATACATGAAGGATTCTCACGAATCTTCTGAGCTAAGAAAAGGGCAAAAGTAACTAGCACTTACAAGGAGACAACCACTAGAATAAGGGTTTTTCTTAAAGTAAATCTGACCATATTTCCCTAAAACTAATGCCTGGAGAATTAGCACCAAGGTGAACTAAGCACTTTCAAAGTATAGCTACCTCTGGAGGGAGGATTTGGAATATCTTGTGAAAAGTGAAAATAACTCACTAAAGGTAATATGTTCCCCAAATATACTTTCTTTTCACAGTATGTTGTTGTTACTGTTTGTCTGAAGGCTGGTTTGGAGACCACAGCTTGGACGAAAGTAAGTTTCATTCCTAGACTTTTTTTTTTTATCTCCTATCAGGGTTTTTGTTTTGTTTTGTTTTTAGTGTAATGTCTTTTTAAGCCTTGGGAAACAATAAGCAATAATTAGCTATCTTATTTTAAATTGTGCATGCAAAAATTGTGGCAATTCAAAGTTAATTTGCTTGGTACTTAGTACAACTTAAAGCCATTAACAGTCATCTCATTTCAAATGTTTATCCTCATTGTACAAATATGTATTTTATCTGTGTATATGTCCGTTTATTTGCATGTACGAAATACAAAAAAGGGGAATTTTTAATTTCTATAAAATTGCCGTTAAGAGACAGTCATTGTCATACACATGGCTAATAGACACATGAGAAAATGCTCAACATCCCTCTTAGTCAGGGAAATGCAAATCAAGACCACAATGAGGTACCACCTCACACCG